>CABHPQ010170781.1:1598-32204 GCA_902168405.1 Peromyscus aztecus
TTTTTGGGTTGTGTGGGGGGGGGGGGGGTTGTTTTTTTTTGTTGTTGTTGTTTTTTTTTTTTTTTTTGCTATTGTTGTTTTGTTTTTTTTTGAAACAGGATCTTGTGTAGCCCAGACTGACCTCAACCCCTATCCTTCTGCCTCTATCTCCCTAAATGATGGGATTATAAGAATGAGCCCCCACACCCAGGTTCTGTTTTCTGTGTTGAGTTATTATTTGCTTTTGTGAGGACTAAGAAGGTTTTTTTGTTTGTTTGTTTTTTGAAACAGGGTTTCTCTGTGAAATAGCCCTGGAACTCACTCTGTAAACCAGGCTGGCCTCGAACTCACAGAGATCTGCCTGCCTCTGCTTCTTGAGTGCTAGGATTAAAGGTGTGCATCACCAATGCCCGGTGAGACAGTATTTTTATGTTCTACTGGCTGGCCTGGAACTTACTCTGTAGACCAGGCTGGCCCCAAACTCAGAGATCCCACTTGCTTTTGCCTGAGTACTGGATGCTGGAATTAAAGGCATCACCACACCTGTTAAGACAGAAATCTCAAACCAGGCATGATGGCACATACCTGTAATCTCAGCAAGCTGAGGCAAGAGGATCATAAATTCAAGGTCATTTTAGGTAATATAGTGAAATACTGTTTAAAGGGGAGAAAGGAAGCCAGGTGTGGTGGCACATGTCTCTAATTACATCACTCAAAGAAGAGGATGACCTCGGTACTATATAGCAGAAAACCCAGCCAGCCTGGGCTACACAAGAACCTGTCTTTGAAAATAAATAAACAAAATTAAAAAACAACAGATTAAGCCAGCCTTCAAAGGCATGCATTCTGTCTACTGTGTGTGACCATATAGAGAACCTCTGTGTCCTTTTACAAACTCTGGGTGACCTCTAGATCCATAGACCTGCTGTTTTTGACTGTAGTTCTTGAGGTTGAAGCCATCAGGACATCATGGGGGTGTGGTGAGGAAGGTTCCCGATGACGGGACAGCAGAGTCAGTGGATTCCAGCCTCTCTGCTCCTCTGCCTGTCCCCACGCTGCTATTAACCCTAGGACGACAGACCCTGCTCCTTTTGGGCATCCCACCCACCAGTCCTTCTCATCTGTCTTCACAGCGACTTCCTGATCCTCCCAGGATTCATAGACTTCATAGCTGATGAAGTGGTAAGCACCTCTTCCTTTGATCAGGGAGGGCAGGTTGTGGGAGAGGCTTTCCTTGGGAATGTGCTGTGGCTATTACCCTTATTGTCGTGGGAGGAACTGGCACCCAGGGCAAAGGGTTACTCCTGATAGAGTGTCTGGGCTGCGGGGAGATCCTGGAGAGTCTTGAGTGGCAGCCTCACACAGGTTTAGAGGATGCTCTGTCACCGAAGAAGCTGGAGCGTAGGCTCAGAAAAGGCCCTGTGAGGAGAGAAGTTGGGAGTGGCTGCTTTATTATATAGACAATGAGGATGGGCTGTTGTCTGAAATGCTGAGCAAGGACTGTGCTCTAAAATTATGGGCACTGAATACAGTGTTCAGTGATTGGGCACTGACCCATAATGGACAGAACTGGCAAGAGGGTTTGAAGGAGTAGGACTGAGGTAGGGGGATGGGCAGGGAGGACTTTGGACACATTCAAGCAAACACAATGCTTTGCTTCCCACAAGGGGCTAGCAATGAGCCAAATCAATGAATAATTAGGAGTCTGAGAAGTCAGGTTAGGAAAAAGTGCAGTGGTTCTATCTTGGATTCATGTCCATTTTAAACACCCATTCCTGTTGTTATTTCTATTTGTTCTTGTCCATTCTCACGAAAGGCCTGAGTGAGAGCCTGCATGTGCCTAGATTGTTCATATATTGGGGAAACTCGGGCTTAGCCTGTGTGCATAGAGCTGACCCAGACAGATTTTTTTGGGGGAAATTTGAGCTATTCTGGTTGTTCCCTTCTGATAGCAATCAGGAAGGCTTCTTGCTCTGGCCTCTTAGTTTAACCAAGTTTACTGAGCATCCTGGCTTTGTGCCAGACGCTCGTCTGGCTGCTAGGAAGAGCTAGAAAGACATCTGCCTAGCCATGAAGGGTCTCCTTGTCCTATGGCCTTTTGTCAGGAAGGTGGTGACTGCTGTGGCATGGGGGGAGAGGAGGTGTGATTCTGTAGGCACGGGCCCAGGTTTCTGCGCACACTCTGGTATGTACTTCAGGGGCCGGTAAGGCTCCAAAGTTTTAAACCAGGATCTGTTTGGAGGGTTTGGGGACTAGATCAGTAGTTACTAGCCTGAATCTCAGAAGAGTCCATGGTGTCTAGCCTTATATACCATGTGTAGGCAGACAACTTGCAAATGTGTTTAGGTGGAATGTCTCTTATCCAAAATACTCAAGACCAAGTGTTTTTAGATTTTTAGATTTGATTTTTTTTGGAACATTTGCATATGTTTAGTGAGAAGTCTTGGGAATGGACCTAAATCTAACCCAAAATTCATTTATATTGTATATACACCTTACACGAAGGTAATTTTATACAGTCTTTTGTCTGCATTTGAAGGTGACCTGTCATGAGGTCAGGTGTGGAACATTGCACTTGGATCATGTCAGTACTCAAAACACTTTAGGTTTTAAAGCATTTTGGATTTGGGATCTTCAGATGAGGGATGTGCATCCTGTGTTAACTATCCTAACCCTTGTCTTGAGCTCTGGACCCTTAGCCATTTATGTTCCAACATGGCTAATAGGTGCCTTCCTGGCCCTCCCCATGCCTCCAGCCTTGTCACCTAGGACCCACCCACTGTGCTCCCAGTGTCTCTTGGCCTTGGCCTCCCCTCCCCTCTCCTCTCTCCTCCCTCCATCCTTCCCTCTCCTCTTTACTATTCTTTTTGGTCTAATTCAGACTGGCCTGGAATTCAATATTAGTCAAGGCTAGCCTTTCATCTCCTCTGAAATGACCTTGTCCATGTGCCTCACGTCTTCTGTCTTTCTAAGTGGAATGGTCAGCTCCCTGAGAGCTGTACTGCTCACTGCTTGTGCCCTCAGGGCCCGTCCTATGCAGGATACAGATGCTGGCAAATGTTTGTTCAGTGCTGATAAAAACCCTTCAATGGACCATGCTTCCTTCCCTAGGACCTAACCTCAGCCCTGACCCGGAAGATCACACTCAAGACCCCGCTGATCTCTTCTCCCATGGATACCGTGACAGAGGCTGACATGGCCATCGCGATGGCTGTGAGTCTCTTGGCCTGGGTGGGGACCCCAGGGCAGGAGGACTGAACAGGAATGGGCTGTGCAAAGGGACGGGACGGAGGGACGGAGGCTAGCCCTTGGCTCTTACTGTACTTTCTATACCAGCTCATGGGAGGAATTGGTTTCATTCACCACAACTGCACCCCAGAGTTCCAGGCCAATGAAGTACGAAAGGTCAAGGCAAGTACTGGTCCCATCCTCAAAAAGATGCATCCTGCTTCATCCTCTAGCTGGCTGATGTGGGTCCTAGGTGCCCTTCCTCGCAATGGAATATGGGCTCAGCCCTCCTCTTCCCATTGGTCCTCACCCTAACAAGTGCTTCTCAATGGCACACCAGGGTCCCCTTTGTCCTCTGGATTTCTTGCAGCTCTTTTCTTCTGCCTACAGAAGTTTGAGCAAGGCTTCATCACAGACCCTGTGGTCCTGAGCCCTTCACATACCGTGGGCGATGTTCTGGAGGCCAAGATACGACATGGCTTCTCTGGCATCCCTATCACCGCTACGGGCACCATGGGTAGCAAGCTGGTGGGCATCGTTACCTCCCGAGACATCGACTTCCTCGCTGAGAAGGACCACACCACCCTGCTCAGTGAGGTGCTTGCAGGGCAGGGAATGCAGAGCTGCAGCCCAGAGGGAACTCCACCCTCAGGGGTCCCAGACTGGTGCCTGTGACCAGGGACCATAGGGAGGCCTGGCTCCTTCTCTCTCACCTGCCAACCTGCAGGCAAATGTTCCTGGCCCCACAGGTGATGACGCCACGGATCGAGCTGGTGGTGGCTCCAGCAGGTGTGACATTGAAAGAGGCAAATGAGATCTTGCAGCGCAGCAAGAAAGGTACCGGGGAGTAGACATCCCAGTCCCCGCTTCCTCTACAGTAGGACTCCATTATTTCCCAGCCTTTCATGTTGGCCCAGTAATGACACTACATCTTGGGAAAAACTTGAATAACCCTAGGCAGCATAGAGCAGGATCCCTGATACTCTGCTCCTGGCTTACAGAACTATGCATTCCTAATTCAGTGTCTTCCTAGTATGTTTTCCCCAACTAGTCCTGAGAGGTGCTTGTCATAATAAAAGAACTTCCTGTTCTCCAAAGTCTGGGAAAGGGCTGAGCTTGCATTTCATGTGGCCCCGGGTTCTATCCCTCAGAAAACAAAAATCTGGGCAGTGCTACTTTGTACATCTCCCATCCTGTGTAAAAGAATCCATTGTACATGAGAGCCAGCAAGGTGGATCAGTGAGTGGGTAAGGACACTTGCCACCAAGCCTGATGACCTGAGTCCTATCCCAGGGACCCAGTGTTGGAAGGAGGGACACACAAGCAGTTTGAAAGGAATTGCACACGGGAGCAGGGCATGGTGACTTACTTAGCCTATAGTCCCAGTACTTCAGAGAGAGAAGCAGGAGGATTTTAAGTCCAAGGCTACATAATAAGACCTTGTCTCAAAAAATTACCCTTTTAACCAGGCATGGTGGCATGTGCCTTTAATCCCAGCACTCAGGAGATAGAGGCAGGTGGATAGCTCTGTAACTTTGAGGACAGCCTGGTCTACATACTGAGTCCCAGGATAGCCAGAGCATGTAGTGAGACCCTGTGTCAAAAACCAAAAAAAGGAAAAAGAAGAAAAACAAATTACCATTTGGCTTCTCAAAGTCACGATAAGTCCTGCAGTTAAATTTGATAGGGAAATTGTATAACTTTCACTACGTCCCTGGGGGCTATTGCTTCCCAGGTCCCCTGTGGAGAGTTCTTTGTGGTTTGTAATAGGCAGGGAGGACCCATGTCCCTCCCTCAGGGCAATCAGTCTCACATAGTGCCTTGTCTGGGTCCTTTGTGCTGTGACCGGCCCTGCAGGTGAGAGCTCAGAGGTCAGGATACCATCCAGGCACCAGGACAGGAAGAGCCTTAGGAACTTGCTTGTTTGGGAAGGTTCTTTGTTTCCTGTCCCTTGGGAAGAGGTCCAGAGGTGGGTGCTGTCACCTAGTGGCTGGTTTAGTTACTTCAGTGGTCTCTGGTTCCATTTTCATCCCATCCTCCTGTCCACCCTGACACCTGCTTCTCTTTCCTCCTGGCCAGGGAAGCTGCCCATAGTCAACGATCAAGATGAGCTGGTAGCCATCATTGCACGCACAGACCTGAAGAAGAACAGAGACTACCCTCTGGCCTCCAAGGACTCCCACAAACAGCTGCTGTGCGGGGCAGCTGTGGGTACCCGCGAAGATGACAAGTACCGCCTGGACCTGCTCACTCAGGCTGGCGCTGACGTCATAGTGCTAGTAAGGAGGGGGTGGGCTTCTGTGCATCAGGCTTGCCAGTCCCGGACACCCCTTCTCTGCATCAGGCTTGCGAGTCCCGGACACCCCTGCCGAGCCTTCGCCAGCCACCTCACTTTTCATTCTGCTTCTCTGCTGTCAGGGTTAGGCTAATCGTAGAGCACAGAACAAACTGTGCTCTCTCTCCAAGGGCTCTCCTCACATCTAAGTTTATTTACCCTTTATAATTACAGCTCACATTCACTGAGAGGCCCCCACTGGCCAGGCACCGAGCTGAACTTTATAGATGTTCACTATAATTTTTGCAGCAGCTCCTTGAGTTACAAGTGCCATTCCCAATGATGAAACAGGCTCAGAGTAGTTCAGTGATTTCACTTGGCTAGTGAGTTGGCAGGCTCATAATATCTGTTTGTCATGGGAATGGACTTGGACAGGAAGTAGGAACGGTATACACCTATGAGTTAATATAGGGTGTTTGTTAAACTTTATGACAGGCAAAGCAGGCCCTTTTGAGAGAATCCGCTAAGAGTTGTTGAGTAACTTTCCAGAAAAAGAATGAGTACTCTGGTTCCTAACTCCTATGGTTTCAGGGGTTCATCCTCCTGCAGTGAGGGGAGTTGGCTGACTAGCCTGAGCTTTTCTGTCCCTGTTCACAGGACTCATCCCAGGGGAACTCAGTGTATCAGATTGCCATGGTGCACTATATCAAGCAGAAGTACCCCCACCTCCAGGTGATTGGGGGGAACGGTGAGTGCAGGGTAACCCTTCTCAGTCCTTCAGAACTCCTGGGCAATGACATTGTTCCAGGCAAAGGGGGCAAAGGGGGCAAAGGGGGCAAAGGGGGCATGGGCTTGGCCTGGCACTTTAGGTTGGGGGAGAGAGGACAAGACCCTAGGATGTTCCTGGGCAGGGTGGGGACGCTCTATCCTCACATTCCTCTGTCTGCTTCCTCCATCCCTAGTGGTGACAGCAGCCCAGGCCAAGAACTTGATAGATGCTGGTGTGGACGGGCTTCGTGTGGGCATGGGCTGTGGCTCCATCTGCATCACCCAGGAAGGTGGGTACCCACAGGGGAGGGAGGAAGGCCTGCCATTTAGAACCGCCCTGGTCCATGATGGCCTCATGGGCTCACTTTTTTTCTGTAGATACATAAGGGTCTGTTCCACTAGACCTTCCTCAGGACGTGGGTTCAGGATGGCCCATGCCCAAGCTTTACCCTGTCTTGGGATAGTTGTGGGAAGAGGCAGGTGGTGTAGACAGATGAGGGCATGTGAGTTTTTGGAGTAGACCAACCTGCTTTTCAGACCTGGTTGTGGAGACTCTGTCTGGAGGTCCAAAGTTGGTGTTACATTTTTCTATAAGGTGTGTGTTGGAAGACAGCTGAGGGCTTGGATTGCATTTGTGACCAGATCATGCCTAAGGTATGAAGAAAACATGTCTCCGAACATCTAGGGATATTGTAAATCCATATGGCCATGTGTAATAGTAGAGTGGAACCCCAAGGGGGGGAGGGGAGGGAGAGAGAGAGAGAGAAGGAATAGGAGAGCAAAACCAAAGGAGGCCATAAGAACCCAACTCTGGGATTAGCTGCTAGTGCAGAGGACTCCTTCACAGGGAGCTGTACCTTCCCAGCAGCTGATGTTAGAGACCACCAGTCTTGAGGTCCTGTTTTCTGGAGGCTGGCACTGATCCCCTGAATCCATATCCCTTATGATGCTGTTGGTGGTGGGTGACTTAGGTTCCTAGAATGACATCTCCCACTGCTTGTTACTATTACTGCCTTAGACCTCAGAAACATCATCTCTCCCCATCCCTTCTCCATGAGTGGCGATAGACACAAGGGGAAGGGACCACTGACTCATGTCTGTCCTGTGCATCCCCAGTGATGGCCTGCGGCCGACCCCAGGGCACTGCCGTCTACAAGGTGGCTGAGTATGCCCGGCGCTTTGGGGTACCGGTAATAGCTGATGGTGGCATCCAGACCGTGGGCCACGTGGTCAAGGCCCTGGCACTTGGAGCCTCCACAGGTGAGGGGAGCACTTTGGGTTGGGCAGGTGGGGCTGAGAGCCAATGGGACAGTTGGAATAGGAGGCATTGATCCCTCAACCTCGACCTCTGTAGTGATGATGGGCTCCCTGCTGGCTGCCACCACGGAGGCCCCTGGCGAATACTTCTTCTCCGATGGGGTGAGGCTTAAGAAGTACCGGGGCATGGGGTCTCTGGATGCCATGGAGAAGAGCAGCAGCAGCCAGAAACGATACTTCAGGTTTGTCTTCATGCTCTTGAACTCCTCCATGCCCTGGACCTCAGATGTCAGCCCTCCTAGTACCCCAGTTTTAGAAACTTACACACATGCATTAGTGGCAGATGCAGTCTGACCTGACCAGAGCCTGGGATACTTGACCTGGAGGCCACCTTGTCTCTGCTGTTGCCTAGTATGTGGCTGCAGCTGCTGTGGGGATCCTCCTGGGTGGTTTCCTTTCTGACTGTACCCTGGAGAGGCGGGGTGGGGTCCTCTGAGCCTTGGGCCTCTGGGCTCAGCCTCTCCACCCTCCTCCATGCAGTGAGGGGGATAAGGTGAAGATTGCACAGGGTGTCTCGGGCTCCATCCAGGATAAAGGCTCTATTCAGAAGTTTGTGCCCTACCTCATAGCGGGGATCCAGCATGGCTGCCAGGATATTGGGGCCCAAAGTCTGTCTGTCCTGCGGTGAGTGTTGTAACTTGAGGGGGCAGCAAAGGGACTTGGGAGGTTTCCCTCGTTGCTCCTCTTTTTCTTTTCGTCTGGGGTGTTCCTGACCTGTTCACCGGCCCACCTCCCCAGATCCATGATGTACTCAGGAGAGCTCAAGTTTGAGAAGCGGACCATGTCGGCCCAGATCGAGGGCGGCGTGCACGGCCTCCACTCGTAAGTTGGTGGCAGCCGCTGGCTGATGCTGTGTTGGACAGATTCAAAGCCCAAAGGTCCCAGGGGCCGTGCGGCCTCTCTGTCACCCTGTCTACAGGGCCCAGTTCACCCTGGAACCTTGTCGTGGTGCCCTCACTCACGCAGGCTGGCTGCTAGCCCCATCCGGGCTCCTTAGATCTTGCTTGCTCAAGAAGCTTGGTGGCTGGTAGCAGGGGCTGATGGTGCTGGGCTCTTGCTGGTGGTGGCCCCAGGCAGGCAGGCAGGCAGGCAGGCAGACAGAAAGTGGGGGCGTGACCCCTCTGGTGGGGAGACGGGCAGAGAGACAGATGGCAGGCCCCGTGCTGGCGTGACTGTGGGTTGGGGGCCGAGCTGGTGGGCAGCTGTAGCTGTAGACACGCATCCCGCCCTGGTCAAGAGGACACGCCCCCCTCAGCGTAGGCGGGCATCTAACTTGTCTCTCTTTCTGCCCTACCCTCCCATAGCTATACCTTTCTGCCGTGTAAGTAACTGCGCTGCCGGGGCCAGCCGTAGAGTAGAGTAGGGGCAGTCTGGGTGGGCCGTGGGCTGGGAGAGTGGGAAGTGGGCGGGCGGTAGTGCTGGACTGTAATCCTGGGACCTAGACCCAGTTGGACCCTTCTGGTCCGAATTCCCAGCACCATGGCGGAAGAGACCAACCAGAGCCCCTCATCCCCCCCTCATCCAACCAAAACATAAGTCTCACTCTGAGGAGCCAAGGGATGATAGGCCAGGGGCTACCCCGTTATGAGGGGCCTGAGTCACCGTTCGTGGGGGGCACAGTGGAAACGGGACACCAAAGGTTGAACTAGTTAAAGTCCGCTCCATGAGGTTGGCTGTGCTTTCCTGAGCTGTCTGCCCCTCCTGGGCACCGAGGACAGTCCACTCAGGTGTGGCAATGGCTGGAAGGAGCGTGGCGCTCTCTGTGGGACTGGCATGGTTTTTCATGGAGCCCTGGCCAAAGGAAGACAGAGGTCCAGGGCCACCTCTGCCTCTTCTAGCCCCCTGGCTGAGAGGCAAGCTCCGTAGCCCCTCGCCCTCTCCCAAATCTGGGGGGCCTTGGGCAAGAGGATGCTGGGAAGGGAGTAGGGCCTACACACGTTCTTTAGTTCCCTTACTTTGCCTTCGCAGTTACGAGAAGCGGCTGTACTGAGGACGGCAGTGGAGTCCACGGCAGTGGAGGGAGCGAACCCCGGGGTCCCACTCCAGGAACAGCCTCCCTCCATAACTGAGTGGTCCACGGATTTGCACTACGGGTTCCCCAGCTCCTTTCCAGGGAGAGGAGTGGAGTTCCTGAGGGGACTGTGGCCCTTCTCTGGGCAACCCCACAGAGTCAGGTAGCTCCCTGTGCCAGGCTGCCCCCCATGAGCTCCTCTGGGCTCCCCCCTCTGCAGCCCCCGAGCCCAGCCAGCCTTGGCTCTCAGGCCCTGTGCCTGCCTCAGGTCTTCCTCGCTGCAGCCTGCTCTGGCCTAATGTCCACCTCTGACCCCTGGGGAAGGCGGCCCCTCCTGGCTTCTCCCATAGGGCACCTCTCTCGCTGCCCCTTCCCCCCAGGAAATGGTGCTCTCCTGACCCTGCCTCTGGCCCATCCCTGGACTGCTGTCCTCAGCCATGTGGCACTTTGGGTTCCGGACCTAGGCCAGGGGGAGGTCTCTGCCCCCTTCCTCTGGCTCGAGGCTCCCATGGGCCCTGCTCCTCAGCCCACTACCCCATCTCTGAACCGAGGGAGGGCCTGATTAGGACCACCTGCCCTTCATTCCCGACTCACCATCGCCCCCAGGTGTACCGTTCCTGCCCTCTCCTCTCAGCTGCAGTTGAAGGCTTTAACTTTGCACACTTTGGGGTCACAATTGCATCATTGTCTATTAAATAATCAGAATACATCAAGCAGTTATCAATGCCTCCGGCATCCTGTTTCTGTCCTTTGACCACAGGGTGGCTGGCCTCTGTCCTGGTAGTGACTGGGAGTCCCATCAGGGCCTGGCCTCTCCAGGAGGATGAGGAGGGGATACCACACTTGAGGGTGTACCATATGATAGGTGGGCCATATGATAGGAAGTCTCCCAGGCCCAAGGAAGCTGTCCAGCAGCTCCTGCAACTGAGAAGTATCACAGAAGGGTTCAGTATCGCTTCCACAGAAACCTCGAACAGATGAGGGTAGGGTATGGAGGGGGCCCTGACCTCTCAAGACTGCTTGAAGCCTCCGTCTCCCTGCTGAACAGACACTGCTCTCCAAAGGTTTCTGAGCACCCTCTAGAAAACATGTCTGGATGTTCTAGCAGGAGAGTGCAGCTTACTCAGATGACCCAGACGGAAGACCAGGTCTCTAGAGCTGAGAGGTCTTGAGACATTCACATCATTTTACCACGCTGCTGGTAGATAGAGGTTGGCAGTGGTTGCAAGGCTGCCCTACCTTGGCATAGTCACCATGCCAATGGGCAGAGAGGAAGACATCCTGGGAATGCCCCAGTGGCAGGGAAGATCAGAGGGTAGGAAAGATCCTGCTGTGTGGTAATGATCCAGAAATGCTCTTGTGACGACCATGGAGCCCAGCTGACATACCTTGAAAATGGCTGCTCCCACCCAGGCCCCACCTGCAGGAAGCCGGCCCTTTGGCTGTGTGGCCCTGATACTGTTAAAAAAAAAAAAAAAAAAACCCTGAGTCTGCACCAGGTTTTTGCTACAGTGGCTTTAAGCTTTGTGGCACCTTCAGTACTGGGAAGGAGAGTTGGGTTGGCAAGGTGGCTGAGCTCAGAGCTGCTGCAGGAACTATCCAGAGAGTCCCTGGAGGCCTTGTGCCCTGGAAGTCGGTGGCCCTGTGGGCACCTAATAGTCAAAGGTGACCTGGCTGGTGGGAGGATGCTTGGATCCCATAAAGTGGTAAAAGATGAGGGGATGGACTAAACGAGGCTACCCTACAGGAGCAGCGAGACCCATCCATTGAGATGGGAAGGAGGTCCAGCCTTTTAGACATATCAAACCAGTTCATTTTGAATCAAGCTGTTGAGTGGATCAAAGGGAGAGTTTCCCTTTGAGTTAGATCTCATTGGCCAGTAGAGCAGGCATTAGAATAGGGTACTCTGCAAGCTGGTGAGCCCCAATGGTCTGGAGTTTATTAGCATTGGCTGACCTTTCTAGAAGTTCCTGCTCAGTAGGTGTCTTAGTTTCTTCTTGCTATGATGAAATGCTCTCAACCTAAGGGGGAAAGGGTTTATTTTGGCTTACAGTTCCAGGTGCAGTCCATCATGGTGGGGAAGTCCAAGCAGCAGGGTCCTAATAAGGAAGAGGAGAGTGATGAGCGACCCCCAAGCCTATGGAATGTTGCCACCCACAGTGGGCAGGTCTTCTCACCTCAATTAAGATAACCCACCATAGACATACCCAGAGGCCCATCTCCCAAGTGATTCCAGATCTCTTCAGGTGGGCAAATAGATTGAGCATCACAGTGGGTATGTTTCAGATTATTCCAGGGAGCCAATAAAGACCCCAGAAGCTCAGGATCACTGAGTGAGACATTGTGCCCCCAGCTTCTGATACTCAGTAAACTTTGAGAATCACTGTTGTAGAGGGAAACCGCTTCCAAGAGCGTGATTTCTGAGACTTTCCAAAGCATGTGTGGTAGAAAAACAATTTCTGATAACTCAGCACTTATCCCATGGGCTCACGACCAAAGGATCATGTGATAGAATAGACTAGGGAGGGGCTGGGGATAACCCAGACAACATGCTCACCCAGACAGACAGTAAATCCAGTCACTGTGGTCAATACTCAAGTGGAACAGATGCTCTGGGAAGGAAGATCATAACAAGCAGATATGCAGAAGCAGCTGGTAACAGTGCCTGATCAGCAGAACTCAGTGCTCGTCAGAAGTCCAGCCGGGTTGGCATGGTGCAGGTGTGCCTCTCTGGCACTCTCTGGTGCTACATGGCCTAGGGCTCCTATCACTTTACTGTCATCAATTCGGCTTATCAGAGATCAGACTGTGCTGCAATAACACCTCAGGTCCTCACTTTGTGGGCAACAGCATTGGTGTGAAGGTGCAGCCATTCAGGGAGAGACCATATGTCACTACTGGGCAGCCAGCCAGTGCCCTAGGTCCCCAAAGTAACACCAGTCCCTGAGCAATCTGAACTAGGCCCCAGCATGGGCATGGAAAATGCAGGCCAGGTAGACCTACAGGTACTTGGCCTTGGCTGTTGGCCTTTTCCCCAGCAAGGCTAGAAAGATGAGTGGGGCAGTGCCAGGGACTCTGGGAGGCCCGATGTTCAGTAGAGGGCGTGCGGAACAGCAGAAGACCCACCGTGCCTTCATCTCAGCCAGGAGCATTTTGGTCACCTCTGGTGTACCGTGGGGACAGATGGAGGAGGTGTATGAGCATTCCTTGCTTCTGGTCCCCCCTGGAGAGCTGAGAACAGGAGATTTCAAATGCCACGGGTCAAGAGTGCAGGAGAGAGGCCTGGGCTAGCTCTCCCCTAAGGGTCATTTCGGCTTAGATGGTCCTAGTGTCAATCAGGGAGTAGATAGCCCATCCCAGAGGGCTCCTGTGAATGACCTGCTTTCCTCAATCGCTCTCCCAGCCCTCTCCTCATCTGGGAAGGGGATCCAGAGAGGAAGAGGAACTCGGCCATGGGGATGCAGGACAGCTCCTATCTCTGCCTTAGACTGAATCCTCATTCTGTCAAATCCCCCTTTGGCTTGGGAGGCCTAGGATCTGAGCCTAGCTTTACATACAGACAGGACTTAGGGCATTGGAAGACTAATCCTCCTTACCTCTCCACGCCCACAATGACCCTTTTGGCCTTTATCTGGAGAGCTTGACAGCAGAGTCTGGTCAGAAGGAGTGGCGGGGTAGACAGGCTGGAACACACAGCTGTTGTATCATAGCAAGTCCTTCATCTGAGGCGTGAGGAGTCACCCTCCTGGACTTACCTTTCTTCTAGCTCAGCTAGCATGGAAGGTGGGGGTGCCTTGGTCCCCAGTCTTCTGCTCTGTCCTTTTAGCTTCTGAGCCGCTGTCTGCCACCGTTGCTCCAGCCCAGCTAGAGGTGGGCAGGAGCATCTGGCTGGAGCGTACGGTGTTTTGTTGGGACAGATAGACCCCAGACTCTCCCCCACTTCAGACCTCAGTTTCCTTACTGGTGATAATAACTGAGAAAGAGAAGCGCCTTCATCTGAGGCACAGCGGCTCTCTGTTCTGTCTCTTGACCCTGAATCTCAGCTAACCCACTTTACACTGCACCTTCCACACAGGCTTATCTCAGGGCGGGGAGAGGGTAGGGGCTTCCTCGGCACGGATCACCTGGGAGCCATGTCTCCCCAGCAGATGTCTGCTGCTTTCTCTTAGTCAGGGGTGAGGCAGAATGAACTGAGCTCCGGCGTTTCATCTGCTAACTGTCTTGTTGGGAAAAGAAGGTTCTTCACGGAGAGCAAAGGGAATTCAGTCCCACTAGGTCACCAGGAACTGAATGGCTTGGAAGGAGAAGGACAGGAGGAAGGGGGGTGACCCCAACCGTCAGTCACCCATCTCCAACTCTAGCATTTCTATCCTGGCTGCACCCTCCTGGCAAACGCAGGCTAGTGAAAAGCAAAATCCAAGTCTGCACTGCGGATTCCGCACTACAGAAAATCAATTAAGGGGAGGGACTTCCTCCAGACCCCACTCCGCAGGTCTGCTTCCTCTCTCGCTGTAGGGAAGGACATGGCTTCCAACCCTCCCTGTAGTCCACAGAGGCCAAGTTGCAAGCCTCCGGTCCCTAGGAGAAATCTGAGGGCAAAAGGAGTAAATAACTTTTCTGTGGAGAGGTGATGGCGCGGAATCGGAGCGGTCCCTGCTCCGGGATGGGACGCCCAGGTCTGGGTGCTTCAGAAGCAATGTTGCTCTTTATCCAGCAGATGGCGCCAAAACCAACCGACTGCTGGGAGCCCAGGGAACCCAGCGAGGACAAGTTTCCACGGCAACAGACAGCGTTGCTAAAAGCCCGGCCCTTGACAACCATTCCCTGGTTGCCGACGTCCATAGTAAATTGGCTTCTGAAGGACAGAAAGAGCACAGAGAGCAGAATAATCTCGGAAAGAGGCTAGCTGGGGCAGCCCAGAAGAGTGAGGAAAAGCCTCTTTAATACGATTGTTTATTACTCCCCATCAGTGACTGCTAGGGTGTCATATCCTCAGCTACCACACGAGTCAGTGATGCATAGAGTCCATTATCATGGTTGGCATGAATGAAACTCAGAGAAAGAAAGTAGCTTCCAGTCGCCAGCTAGTCGGACCCTGAGCCTGCCTGGGTGTGGCTGCTCCCTTCTGCCTTACAGCAGTGTGAAGTATCCAAGCAGTGTTAGGGTAGCTGGCAGTGAGGTTTGCTGGGAAACCAAGAGCAAAGCAGAGCAGAGGATGTGTACAGATGAACGGGATATCGGCTCTCCCAATCCAGTTCTGTCCTTGTTGGCATGAATGGGGGCCCTCTGCTCAGGGTCTTTGCTTTTGTGAGTGGGGCTCCCTTATATCAAAGAACCTTGGACGTGGAGGGAAGGGAACTTAGGCATTCAAGGGGGTTATGTGACCTTTCTCAAACAGTACAGCTCTCCAAGTAGGGCCCAAAGCTGTTGTAAAGAGAAGAGAGGAGGCTAAGGGTTAGGTATGGAGGGCTGCCCAGAGGAGAAAACCACATTCAAATGAGCCAAGAGACAGATGTGGTGTATTCAGGTCAGTTCAGTTATCTGTCTCTGTACTCAGCCAAGGCTTCATCTCACTGTCTCCTTACATCTCACACTGAACATGACCAGTACTGAACTTCTGACCTCATGCATGACCCGAGTTCTCTAGAGAAACAAAACCAATAATCTACATACCTAGGTGTCTGCCTATCCATCCTCTAGATTTCTATCCAGAGAGACAGAGATGGGGAGGCAGACCTAGAGACAGAATTATCATAAGGAACCGAGTTCCATGATATTAGGGATTGAAAGAAAGCACAAGGTGCCATCAGCAATGTGGAGACCCCAGCACTCACTATTTTGGCCAAAGTCCCTGAGCAGCAGGCCTGTGTCTTAGCTGGAAGACAGCGGGCTGAGAGAGTAAATTGTTACTCAGCCTCTGCTGGTGTTCTTCTTCATTTAGGCTCCTCTGGGATTAGATGATGCTCACACAGCCGTCAGCCTGGCTGTCTGTGGATCCAAATGTTAACCTTGTCCAGAAACACCGCTACACACCCAACTAGAAATGTTTTTCACAGAATTGTCTGGGCACCCCAAGGATCAGTTATGCTGACATGTGTAATTCTCCACCATACTTCCCAGACCCCTTTGCCCCTCACACACGCATATTTAATCCGTTAGCAAGCCTCCTTGACTCTGCCCTCCTGATATAGCCTATTGGGTCACGTCTATTCCAGTCTCTTCTACCACCCAAGCCATGACCGCCTCTTACCTGCATTGCAGCCATGGACCTAGGTTTTTTTCCCCAGCTCCCACTAGTGCCTCCTTCTAGAGCCTTTTAAGCACAGCAATTGGTTGACGCTTTCGAGATGTTAGCTGGAGCATGTGAAGGCCCTGCAGTGGTTTCTTTCCGCTCAAAATAAAAGCCAGGCTCTTTACTGTGACCTTCAAGACCCTTTGTGATCTGCCCCTACCCTGCAGACCTTGTTAACTACTGCGCTCTCCTCGCCCTGTGCGCCCACTCGGCCTCCTGCTCTCCTCCTGTGCGCCCACTGGGCCTGCTTGTCTGCTTCTCCCAGATATCCCTCTTCTACTTCTTCTCTTCCTGCGGGTGTCTACTCCAGGGGTGCCTTGATAGGCCTCCCGACACACACACACACACACACACACACACACACACACACACAGAGAGAGAGAGAGAGAGAGAGAGAGAGAGAGAGAGAGAGAGAGATTACCCACTCCTCTCCCTCCCTGTCCTCTTTTTCTCCTTTATTGCTATCCAGAACACACCACAAACACACCCTGTTTATATGTATGCTGTCTGCTTTCCTCATATGGCTGTATCTCTAAAACACTGTCACTCATAAGTAAGCGAGTGAACATATAAAGCATATTCCTCACCGCATACCTATCAGTAGGTATAGAAATGCTGAGGATGCAGAGATGGACGGAGCCCACAGTCCTTTGAAGAACTCGGCACCTAGCCGGAGAGATCAGCTTTGATTTGTGTCGGAGGGCACTTCAGGACCATGTAAAGACGATGCAAATAGCGGCAGTACCGGCAGGGTTTGCTCTGTGCCAGAACGGTGGACGTGCATTACGACACTATAAAACCCTGTGAAGTGGAGAATATGACTTCCCTTCTAGAGGAGGATACAGACTCAGAGAAGCAAAGTCATCTGCCCAAGGCCATCTAGCTGCTCGCTACTGAGCTGAGGCTGTGACCTCATTCCCATTCTCCAGCCCCAAAGTCCCTTTTCACACTCTCCCAGGGAAAGCCAAGAGGGTTCAGCGACAGATTAAAAAAAAAAAAGGGAGTTCTGGGGTGCAGCAGAGAGAGTGTGTGTCCCACCTCTGCCAGCCTCTTGCCTGCAGCCTGGGGTTGATGGGCTCTCTCCTGGCCACCAGCCCACTTGCCACACCCCCACCTTTGGCACAGCATTGACTACACAAGGATCCCTTTTGGGTCCGGTCATGCATATAACCACGGACTGACAGGCGTCAGGGTGCCAGGGCAGCCAAGGGTGAGGTCACAGGCTGAGCACTCTGTACCCAGCCCCCACCCCCTTTTCTCTCATCACAGGCTCTGATTTTGCTCTGCTGGCTGCAGCTTCAGTCCAGCAGGCACTGGTTTCTTCCTGGCAAGGTCTAAGTGCACCAGTTTCCGGTTGCTGTGGTAACAAGTTACAACTCTATAGTTTAAGACAATGTAAACTTCCTATCTTACTGTGGTGGAGGTCAGAGGTCTAGGATTCATGCTCCCAATTGCATTTCTTCTGCAGGCTCCAGGGAGAATCCATTCCTTTGCATCGAGAGCTCTCTTAAGACTGCCTAAAGTCTATGGCTATGGCCTCATCTTAGCCCTTCAAAGCTGGAGGACAGTGTCGTCAACTCCTCCTGTCTTTCCGACCTACTTGGACTTTACACTCCGGCTCCTTTTTCAAGGGTCCACTGTGGTCTTCCCGTCCCCAGACCCAATCATATCTGCAAATGGCCCTTTGTCATGTCGGGCACCACACGTTCCAGGGGTCAGGTTATAAACCTTTTCAGAGGGCTGTTACTTGGCTTGCCACACCTGTCTAGGATGCTCACCTTCATAAAGATAGAGTATTTATGGGATGCTTAACAAAAGCTAAACATCATGGATGCCCTCTGTTTCATCACCTGTAGGAACTTTTGTGTGGATCCTCACTGTGCACATGGACACTATTACCTCTAATACCCACACCTCAAGGCCTCCTTCACAGATTGGAAAAAAATCTTTTTCTCCTGTGGCATCCCCCAAAGCCTGTGTGTTTTGCAGCTTTGTGTAGCCTTCAAGCTGTCAAGGCAAGGAAGAGGCTATGTCTCAGTTCCAGGGCCCCTGACATAGGGCAAGGAGGAACAGGCACTCAGGTCACTGAGGTTGGAAGCAGACAGGCTGGGTTCATGGGTGGTCTCTGTGAATCCAGCCCATTCTGTGAATGCAACTCTTTTGTGTATATATCTATTTTGGGGGGAGGAAGAAGAGTGGAACCCCACCATTAGGGGCTCAATAAAACCTGGTTTAGTTGAGGATGTAGTTTAGTTGTTAGAGTGCTAGCCTAGTATGCACAAAGCTCTTGGTTTGTTCCTAAGCACACCATAGAACTGGTTATATAATGACAGACAGAAGAATCAGAAGTTCAAGGTCATCCTTGGCTACATAGTACATTTGAACCTGGCATAAATGTGATCCTGCTTCAAAAAGAGTGGGGAGAGGAGAGGAACAGGAAGAGGAGGAGAGAAGAGAAGAGACCCTGGTCTGATGGCCTTTCCTGGGAAGGGAGACCCCTCTGTTAGCCAGCCGTCACCTAGGTCACTCAGCATAGGGGAGGGAGTAGAGAGTCTGGGCTGTCCCTACTACCCTATGTTCCTGTCCTGATGCATTCGTCTGGTTTTGATTGGCTACAGGGCAGCAGAACTTTCTGGGACTGACTGAGGATAGAGTTGGTCACCAAGGTGGCTGGCTGTCCATAAGAAGAGAACAATGGTTCTAACAGTGCCACTTGGCTCTGACCAACTCTGCTCACACAGGGCTGTGACATAATCCAGGGCATCTCTTCCTGGCATGCAGATCTGAATGCACCATATCCACCTGTCTACTGACTTCCCAGTGATGCTGAGAATCCTGGGGTCCATGGATCCCACTTTGAACACAAAGACCTGGAGGACTCAGGCCATCTTCACCTAATCTTCCTCCTCTGCAGTTACTCAGTGATGCAGTGTTTCTGCACTATTACTGCACAGGCTATGGCTCTCTACAATCCCTGCCCCCCCTTCACTTTCTGATGCTGGTGGCCAGGGCCCGAGGGGCAGCATGTCAAGTTCTCATCCCTGATGTAGTCTGGTCCCTTGGCAAAGAAATGGGTTCTCCTTGTTTCTGGGTTTCTGCGTTCTTGTCTGCCCCAGATCTCTGTGGTAGTCCCACCCTGCATGCCTTTCCTGCTGCTGGCATTCAAGCTCCCGTCAGCTGTAGCCAGCCTAACAGACGGGTGGAGTGCTCCACAGCATTGTCAGGGTGGGACCGGAAGCCAGCTCTTCCTCTTCCTACAGAAGCCTGCATCAAACACTTTGCTGGGATTTCAGATTTGGAAGTTGGATGGAAGGCTGATTTTGTTTTGTAGAACAGGAGGTGTATTTTGAGGCATTGAGAGGCACTGGGAGGCACTGGGAGACATCGGGAGGCACTTCTATTTTCGGCCTTGCCCTTTTCCCTAAGCCCTGAGCCTAGGGTTTACAAAGGGCTTGCCCAGAATCCCTTGTAGACACCTGCCTTAGGCTACACTGTGAGGTGGGTGGGGGTGGGCAGAGAGATCAGAGAGAAAAAGGACAAAACACAGTGGACTCTCATCTCTTCTGGGGAGGTAGAGAGGTGCTCCTAGCATCCATATCGTTGCTAGGAAAATGTGCTGTTTACATAATGAGGGTACTGGACCTGGTAGCTGCAGGCCTGTAATCCCAGGAGGCCGAGGCAGGAGGATGGCAAATTCAAGGCCTGCCTGGGAAACTTAGTGAGACTCTGTCTCAAAAATTGAAAGAGGGATAGGGATATTGCTGAGTGATAGAGCACCTGGCCTAGCCTGTAGGAAGGTCTAGGTTCAATTTCCAGTTAGAAGGAGGAGGGGGAGGAGAAGGAGGAGGAGAAGCGGGGAGGAGGAGGAGGAGGAGGAAAAGGAAGAGGTGGACCAACCAATCATAATGAAGGCCTCCGGTTCAGCTAGAAAGAGAGATGAGCAGGAGGATCAGGTCAGACTAGAGAGTTTTCATGCCCCGCCCCCTCCCCACCACCACTTGTTGGAATTGGGGGGGGGGAGGAGGCTTGTATCAAACCAGGGCACCAGTTCATGACATCGAGGGACATGGACATCCTGACCAGGCTTCTTGTGGCGCTGCCCTGGTGGTTCCATTATCACCCACCCTCCCTCCCTCTTCCGCAGGGACAAGGGCCAACTGCTCCTGTCTTTGACCTCTGGATCGGAGGGGTTGGGGTCACATCTGGGAGAGGAGGTCCTGGGCAGCAGATCTGCCCTGCCCTGCTGTGGGAAGCAGGAAGCAGCTGAGTCTCAAGCACTTGTAGGAAGCTGTCAGGTGCTCTGCATGCTGGAGGCTTGCTCCCCAATCAGAGTTCCTATGGAAGGAGGGGTTTGGATCAGAACCCCCAGAGCCATCTTTCCCTACTGTCCTATCCCCCTTTCTTCTCTGCTTGGGGTATTCCTGGGTCTGTGACAGGGTACACACTTAGGGACAGGTAGTGTAGCTCTGCTCTCCGTGGAAAGACAATGTCCTTTCTTCCAGTGACTTGAGAAGCAGGGCCAGTTTCCCTGGGGCCTGCTCTGCCCTAAAAAACTTAAGCAGATCAGCCTTGCAGAGGAAAACAGCTCTGCCACCAAGCAGCCTGTTTAGCTCTGCTGCTGGTGAGAGGGCACCTTGGAGCCCATCCTCTGACAGAGAGCCTTCTCGATTCACCAGGTCATCGCCTACCTGGTCAGAGTCCTCCTGGCACCCCCTCCCTCTTCTGCTCACTGTCCCAAATCCCTCCATCCCTCATTCCCACAAGGGCCAGGATTTTTGTACTCTCTCTCTCTTTGTGCCTCCTCCCTCCCTCTCTTCCTCTCCCCTGCTCTCAGATACTGAAGCAGAGCCTTGGACATGTACATGCGAAGCATGTGCTCGAACACGGGCCCCAGCTCATACACAGCCTTTCTCTGTGCCAGGACCGTCTCAGCAGCTGCTATGTACTGACTCATTTCATGGCCACATTAATTTGTGGGAGGACTATTGTTTATTTTATTTTTTAATTTTTTTGAGACAGGGTTTCACCTGGATCTTGCTCTGTAGACCAGGCTGGCCTCGAACTCACAGAGATCCGCCTGCCTCTGCCTCCTGAGTGCTGGGATTAAAGGCATGCACCACCACCACCTGGTGGGAGGACTATTATTATGCAAAAGAGAAGTCTTACACACTTTAATGACTGAAGACAGGCACTAGAGACCCCCAAGGGAGGCAGCTGGAGGCACCTGTCCTTGTCAAAAGAGTAACACCCATCTTTTGTGTACCACAAGTGTTAGTATTTTTGCGCTGTTACCCTGCCAGAAAGCGTCACGAAACACGACAGAATCCGCTGATAGAGTTTATTGGGGAGAGAGAAGGGGGAGTGAGGGACCGCGTGGGTGAAGACACGTGAGGAGAGAGAGAGATTAGGACAGATTAGGCTTTTTATAAGGCGGGGGCGTGTCCAGGTAGACGTAGGTGACGTAGCCATGCTGCGCGCTTGCGTGGCTACGTGACATCACGGATCCCGGTCACGCGAGACGCCTTAACCCGGAAATGGCTATTTTGACCTGGAGTCCGCCAGGCGGATGTGTCCGGGTGGTTGGTCGCCTTGGTTACCAGACGCCTTGAACCGGAAATGCCTATCCTGACCTGGGGCTATCTGGGCCAGTCGGCCGGGCATGTACAGACATGCCTGACCTTGGGGGTGTTGTGAACCCTTCAACAAGTACATGTGTTGAGTAGACCTCCTACTTTTACCATGTCTGAACCTTAATCCCCAAGAGTCAGAGACAGAGACGTGAAAAGCAGGGTTCTCTTGAGCGACTGCCCTAGCTGACCAGAGAGCCCCATGGACTGGAGGAAGGGTGAGGGTGAAGATGAGTGGGACCAGCCTCTAGTCTTCAAGGCCCTTCTCTGCACCACTCCACACTGGTTCACTCCGCTTTCTTCATCTTTCTCGATAATGGGCACTGGCCTGTGGGAGCCTGGGAGGAGGCAGACCCTGGAGCTGGGCCGAGGGGCCCCTGTCCTGCACCTGCCTGTTCTCCATCCTCCTCCAAGAGCTCTTTCACCTGCCCCCACATCCTCAGCCTCCAGGGACCAAGCAAAACTCCACTCCCAGCTAATAACATGGCCATGAGTCCCACAGGTCACTCCCCAGAAGTAATTTAGCTCTAGTAGATTCCTAGAAGGTGGTCTTACTCATTAAGGGGTGGAAATCCTGTGCTGGCTAGTTTTATGTCAACCTGACACAAGCTATAGTCATCAGGGAGGAGGGAGCCTCAACTGAGAAAAATGCTTCCATAAGACAGGTATAGTCAAGCAGTCAAGCCTGTAGGGCCTTTTCTTAATTAGTGATTGATGTGGGAGGGCCCAGCCCATTGTGGGTGGGGCCACCCCTAGGCTGGTGGTCCTGGGTTCTATAAGAAAGCAGGCTGAACAAACCATGGGGAGCAAGCCAGTAAGCAGCTCCCTTTCATGGCCTCTGCATCAGCTCCTGCCTCCAGGTTCCTACCCTGCTTGAGTTCCTGCCCACACTGTTTTGATGATGAACTGTTATATGGAACTGTGAGTGAAATAAACCCTTTCCTCCCCAAGTTGCTTTTGGTCACAGTGTTTCATCACATCAGTAGCAACCCTAAGACAATCCTAATGTTGACCTCTGGCCTCTGTTGTATGCACACACACACACACACACAATTGTGTGGAAGGGGAGAGAAAGGAGATGAGGCCACTTGTCCAACACTGTTCATGTAAATTAAAAACATATTCACAAATATGGTAGTAATGTGGTGCTATATTGTGTACCCTAATAAAATTTACCTGAAGATCAGAGGACAGAACAAGCCACTAGATTAAACATAGATGCCAGGCAGTGGTGACACATGTCTTTAATCCTAGCACTCAGGAGGCAGAGATCTGTCTGGATTTCTGTGAGTTCAAAGCCACCCTGGACTACATAAGATTGACTCAGTCTAGGAGAGAAACAGAGCCAGGCAGTGGTGGCACACACCTTTAATTCCAGCACCTGTGATCTCATGCCTTTGCTTGGGAAGTGCACATGCCTTTAATCCCAGGAAGTGGTGGCTGGGCAGAGAAAGGTATATACAGCATGAGGAAACAGGAGCTAGAGGCTTTTTTAGGTTGAGTAGTTGGTGAGGTAAGAGGTGGTGGCTGTGGCTTGTTCCTTTGTCTCTCTGATCTTTCAGCATTTACTCCAATATCTGGTACCAGGTTTGTTTTTTAAAATAAAGACCTATTAGAAATTCAGGTTACATGATAGTGTTTCATGGTAGACAAAATACAATCCTGGGGCTGGAGAGGCTTCAGTGGTTAAAAGCATTTGCTGCTCTTGCAGAGAACCCAGAATTCTTCCCCAGCACCCATATGGCAGCTCACAGCGCTCTGTAACTCCTGTTCCAGGAGATCAATTGCTTTCTTCTGGCCTCTGTGGGCTCCTGCACTCATGTAGTTCACATAAACTCATGCAGGCTCACACACATATACATAAATAAAAACAAATAAATCCTTTTTTAAAAAGATTGTGTGTGGACCTGGGAGGACTGGGAAGTGATTGGGGTGCATTTTATGAAATCCCCAAATAACAATGAGAATATTATGTTGGGAAAAAAGATTATGTGTATGGTAGAAAATTGGTAAAACAGAAAAATGTAAAGAAGAGGTAAAAACTACCCATGATCTTAACAAGCTCAGGTAATCACTGTTGTGGTTATGGTATGTTTCCTTCTTACCCCGTCTCTAGGCACAAATATACTTACATAGACAACTGTAGCAAAATTGTGATTCTTTTGTGTATACTTTTGGTTTTCTCTGTTTCATTTCTATGTAACTTACTTAAAAAGTTAACACTGTAACAGAATTGTATCTTTTCCTTAGGATGTCAGTAGTAGCAATTGCATTAGGGATATACGTTAATTTACTTAGTTATTTCCCTGTTGTTAGACCTGAAACAGTATCCAGGGTCCTGCTATTAGAAACAGTGCTGTTGCTGGGCAGTGGCGGCCCACGCCTTTAATCCTGGCACTCAAGAGGCAGTGGCAGGCAGATCTCTGAGTTCGCAGCCAGCTTGGTCCACAAAGAGAGCTCCAGGACAGGCACCAAAACTACACAGAGAAACCCTGTCTTGAAAACCAAAAACCAAAAACCACCCCCCCAAACCCCCCCCCCCCCAAAAAAGGAGAAAGAAAGAAAGAAAGAAAAAAGAAAAAAAGAGACAGTGCTGTCATTAATATTCTTGTACACATATTTTTTCCTGCAGAGCTGCTTTTTGGCATCCAGTTAACATCTAAAGGATTAATGGAGTATGAACTTTGGTGCATGTCTGTAATGCCAGGATTCTGGAGAAGGCAAGAAGGTCACGAGTTTGGAGCAAATCTGGGCTACATAGTGACCTCCCATCTTTAAAAAGTATGCAATTTAAAACAGTTCCTGGTGGCTGTTGTAAAATGGTAAATTTACATTGCACCATTTAAAACTTTGCCAGTCATAATAGAAACACTCAATTCACCACACACTGTTGACTACCAATGAAAGGTGGTGGTGGGATTGTGGGTGAGTAGGAACCACCTGCCAATTCAACAGGTAAAAATGGTGGGGGCCTTTTGTTGGTTTGTTTTTAAACAGGGTCTCACTGTGCATCCCAGGCAAGCCTTGAATTCTCTATGCAGCTGAGGCTGGCCTTGAACTCCTGCTCCTCTTAGTATCTCACAGGCATGAACCCCCATGCCTAGATTAATGCTACTTCCTTTGGTTCATTTGTTTAAAGTATTCATTTTCACTTTATAGTGTGTGTGAGTGTGTGTGTGTGTGTGTGTGTGTGTGTGTGTAGGTCAGAGGGCAAGTCTGTGGAGTCAGTTTTCTCTTGCCACATTTATGTGGGTTCTGGGGATTGAACTCGGTTGGCAAGGCTTCACAGCAAGTACTTTTTGCCTGCTGAGCCACCTCACTGGCTGTTTTTGAGAGCACACTGGCTTCTATTCATGATCCTCCTGCCTCTGTCTCTGGACCCTGGTCATAATGTTGGCTCTAGCTAGATTCTTGTAACGAGTGTAGACAACCCTGTCTAGTGTCTAGCCTTTGATTTTTGTCTTTGTCTCCATTTCTTACCTTCTCTCTACATCACTACCACAGACACTCAGCCTCTGGTTACCCCTCCAGCATTCCATGCCCAGAACCCAGAATGTGTCTCTCTTGAAAGATTTGTTTTTCTTTTATGTGCATGTGTGTGCCTGCTTGTCTGTGTGTGTGCTATGTGTGTTCAGGAGCCTGTTAAGGCCAGAAAGGGTGTAGGATCCCTTGGAACTGGAGTTAGTAAGTTAGTCAATTTTTGTTTGAGCTGGGTGCTGGGAACTGAACCCAGAACCTCCTCTACAAGAGCAGTAAGTTCTCTTAACTGCTGAGCCATCTCTCCAGCCCCCAGAATGCTTGTTATTGTTATTGTTGTTGTTGTTGTTGTTGTTTACCTGTCCTTAAACTCCTGCCTCTACCACTTGATTGCTGGGATTATAGGTATGTCCCACCATGTCTAGCACAATGATTTTTAACTCTATCTATCTATCTATCTATCTATCTATCTATCTATCTATCTATCTACCTATCTATCTATCTATCTATCTATCTATCTATCTATCTATCTATCTATCATCTATCTATCTATCTACCTATCTATCTATCTATCTATCTATCTATCTATCTATCTATCTATCTATTACCTATCTACCTATTGACTGATTATGCTCACACATGAAAGTCAGAGGACCACCTTCAGGGGGCGGTTCTCTTCTTCTGACATGAGGGATGGAATTCAGGTTGTCAGGCCTGATGGCAGGCATTTTTATCTGCTGAACCCTTTTTCTGGGCCCTCAGAATGATTAAAACAATAACAACAACAGCAACAACAAACAAACCATAAATGAACTCATATAATTCCTATCCAAGTTTTCCTGTTGCAACTGAGATAGAAGTCAGTTCTTATGAAACCTGCCAGTCTCACTTATGTAGGAGGAGTAAATGGTTGCAACGGTTAATTTGAAGTCTTCTTGAGTAGGCTAGGGCATGATAGCTGGTAACATGTTAACTTCTAGGTATGTCTGTAAGGTTGAATCTAGCAGAGACCTGCAATGAATTCAGACACTGAGTCAAGAAGATTGTCCTTGAGGCTGGGAAGATGGCTCAACAGTTAAGAGCACTGGCTGCTCTTCCAGAGGACCTGGGTTCGATTCTCAGAACCCACATGGCAGCTCACAATTGTCTGCAACCATCTGTAACTCCATGCCCTCTTCTGACCTCCTCAAGCAAAACACCCGTAGTAGTAGTAGAAGGAGGAGGAGGAGGAGGAGGGGAGGAGGAGGAGGAGGAGGGGAGGAGGAGGAGGAGGGGAGGAGAGATTGCCCTCACTAATGGGTGTGGGCAGTCTGATTCTTTGAGGGGACCAACACAATGCAAAGGTAGAAGAAGGGTGACTCTGTTCTCATTCTGGGACTTCCATCCTTTCATGTTCTTGGACATCAGAGCTCCTCACGCATTGGCCACCAGGGGGATGTAAGAAAGTAGAAACAATGTGTGTAGACAAGTCTCTGGAAACACTGTGGTGCAAAGACCAAAGAAATATGTGGAAGCTTGCTGAGTGTTTCTCCTCATCCCTGGGAATTCCCTGTTAACTAAAAAAGATTTATTTATTTTGATTTTATGCATATGAGTGTTCTGCCTGCAGTGTATGTATGTTGTGTGTAGTACATTCCTGCCTAGTGTCTGTGGAGCCAGAGGAGGGTCATCCCTGGAACTGGAGTAACATCTGGGTGCTGGGAACCAAACCTGGGTCCCCTGGAAGAGCAGCCAGTCCTCTTAACTGCTAAATCACCCGTCTCTCTACCTCCTTTCCTGTTGACCTTTAAAACTGTTGTTGGATGTATTTACTTTATTTTATGTATATGTGTTTTGCTTGCATGTATGGATGTGTACCATGTGCAGGTCTGGTGCCTGCAGAGGCCAGAAGAAGGCTTGGATCCACTGGACCTGAAGTGACTGACAGTTGAGAACCATCGTGTGGGTGCTGGGAATCGAACTTGGGCCCTTTGCAATAAGAAGCTCTCTTAACCACTGAGCCATCTCTCTAGCCCCCAGCTCTCCCTCTTTTTTGAAACAGAGTCTCACTGTGTATATTATATATGAGTTTCAGAAAATTATTTCAAAAAATCATATGGAGGGCTGGATTGATAGCTTAGCAGTTAAGAGCACTGACTGCTTTTCCAGAGGACCTGAGTTCGATTCCTAGCACCATATGGCAGTTCACAGCAGTCTGTAACTCCAGTCCTAGGGGATCCAATGCCCTCTCCTGGCCTCCTCAAGCCATGAATGCACATAGTATACAGACACATATGCAGACTGTCTTAGTTTTTCCCCCACTGCTGTAACAAAGCGCCACGACCAAGGCAGCTTATAAAATAAAGCTCCCTTTTATTTCTATTTTTGGATTTTTGAGACTAGGTTTCTCTTGTGTACAATTTCAGAGGATGAGTCCATAACCGCCTTGGTGGGAAGCATGGCAGCAGGTATGGTGCTGGAGAAGTAGCTGAGAGTTCACATGCTGAGACAACAACCGGTGTGTGTGGGGGGCTAACTGGGAAAGCTATGGGCCTTTGAAACCCCAAAGCCCACCCCCAGTGACACATCTCCTCCAACAAGGCCACACCTCCTGATCCTTCCCAGACAGTTCTACCAACTGGGGACCAAGCATTCAAATATATAAATGAGCCTATAGAGGCCATTCTTATTCAAACTAACACACAGGCAAAATAAAATCATATTGATGTTTTAATTAGAATAGTATTAAAATATTAATCAAATTTGAAAGAATTAATGACCTTATAAAATACTGAAGTGCTCTATTCAGAAACAAGAGTTGTTTTTTCATTTATCAAGTTCTCCTCTCTCTTTGGGGACATAGGGTGTATTAGTCAGGGTTCTCTAGAGGAACAGAACTTATAGAATGAATATATATATATGATATATATGATTTACTAGAATGCTTTACAGGCTCTGGTTCAACAATAGCTGTCTACCAACAGAAGTTCTAAGAATCCAGTAGTTGTTCAGCCCACAGCTGGTCTTCAGTATATGCTGGAATCCTAAAGAAGTAGGCTCTAATGCTAGTGAAGGAATGGGCTTGCTATCGAGCAAAGCAGGCAAACAGCAAGCATCCTTCTTCCATGTTCTTTATACAGGCTGGCTGCCAGCAGAAGGTGTGACCCAGATTAAAGGTGGATCTTCCCACCTCAAAAATCTGGATTAGAAGTTGGTCTTCCCACTTGGAATGATTTGAGTAAGAAAAAAAAAATCCCTCACAGGTGTGTCCAGCCTCTTGGGTTTTAGTTCATTCCAGATGTTGTCAAGTTGACAACCAAGAATAGCCATCACACAGGGTCTCTCTGTACAGTTCTGGTTGATCTGGGACTTGCTATGTAGACCAGGCTGGCCTTGAATTCACAGAGATTCACCTACTTCTCCTTTCTAAGTGCTGAGATTAAAGGCATGTGCCTCCAGACCTGGCTTTATAAAGTCCTTTTTAACCCCAATAAAAATTGGTAGTTTTCTTTATATACTTTTTATATATTTCTTGGTAAACTTATTTCTTTAATAATTTTTGCCTGTATTGAATGATATTTTTCTCCAAATTCTTAAGTAACTTAAACTACTCTTTTCTATGATTATCCAATTGTTTCACAAATTATGTTTTGCTTCTTTCTTTCTCTCTGTGTGCGCATGTGTGAAGAGGGCAACAGATGACCTCAGGGGCCATTCTGCTTCTGTCTTTTTCTTCTCAGTCTTCTCCCCATCGACCTCCTGCTCTCCTTACCTTCCTGATTCTTTTTTTCTATTGCTTTGGCTATGACTTACAACACAAAGTTAAATGTCATCATTGATAGGGACCATCTCCATCTCTAACTGAACGGGGAGTCCTCTTGCATTCAGCTGCTCAGTGTAGGGTTAGCTATTCTTTTAGGATTGAATGTCAGTTAAGGAAATCTCTTCCATTATTAACTCTTAATGTCTTGAAAGTCTATTTAAATGACCATTTTCCTTAGCTGGCCAATTGATATAATGTATTATATTAATATATCTACATTTTTGTTGAAAATAAATACTTTTAGAAGAGCACATACAAGTGCATGTAAAAGGGGAAAAGCACATTTACCTATTTTTATTTTAAAGACTTCATATTTATTTATTTATTTTAAAATGTATTTTATGTGCATTGGTGTTTTGTCTGTGTGAGGGTGTCAGATCCCCTGGAACTGTAGATACAGACAGTTGTGAGCTGCCATGTGAGTGCTGGGAATTGAACCTGGGACCTCTGGAAGAGCAGCCAGTGCTCTTAACTGCTGAGCCATCTCTCCACATTTATATATATAATTTGTGACAACGTCTCATTATGTACTGGAACTCACTATGTGACCAGGCTGGCTTTGAATTCACAGAGATCTACCTTCCTCTACCTCCTGAGTCCTGGGACTAAAGTGTGCATTACCACAGCCAGATATTTTTATTTCATAATTGTGTGTGTGTGTGTGTGTGTGTGTGTGTGTGTGTGTGTGTGTTTGAGTGTGGATTTGTGCTGTGACTGCAGTGCCCAAGGAGGAACTCCTCTGAAACTGGAGTTACAGGGGGACTGTGAGCCCGCCAAGGGTGCTCAGAGCTGAACTCCATCCTCTGCAAGAATAGCATTCGATCTTAACCACCAAGCCATCTCTGATATGCTCTTGAGAGGAGACAGGAGCGAGCACCCTGAAGTAGAATGAACAGAGCAGCCCGTTGCCCCAACTACATTCCAGCTAGATGTCCAAGGTCTGGTCCCCAGTAAGCTTCATAAGGCTTCACTGCAGCGAGTGCTGCTCTCCCAAGCCTCCCTCAGGACTTTACTCACTACCCACTGACTACCACAGAAAAACTTCCAGAAAACTCTAAGGGAAGCTACCAAAAACTATACCAGAACTTGAAGGCATTGTCTAGCATATCCTGTTCTGGAGGTCAACATCTAGTATGACACTGACCTTTCCTCTTGTGGTTGGACTATGCCTCCTTCTTAGTGTTGTTAGGAGTGCATACAAATGTAGTGTGTGTGTGTGTGTGTGTGTGTGTGTGTGTGTTTAACTAAAAGTCAAGAAAGCCATTTCCTGGAGTGGAAGAGGCCAGGAGGAAGTGATTATGACCCAGTGTGATGGGGATGTGAGTGTAGGGCATGGAGAGAAGGACCCTGTAACTCCTGGTCAAGGAAAGGTAGATGTAGCAGGCTTTCTTGGACTGCCAGCCCCCAAATCATGACATGGAGACTTACTATTAGTTATGAATGCTCGGCCTTAGTGTAGGCTTGTCCCACTAGCTCTTTTAACAAATTATCCAGTTTCTATTTATCTACATTTTGCTTCAGGGCTTTTTACCTTTCTTTCCTTTTGTATGTCCTACTTTCCTGCTTCCTCAGTGGCTGGCTGGCTGACCCCAGGCACACCCCTCTCTCTCTCATTCTCTTCTTGAGCCTAGCTTCCCCCTCCTACTTATTCTGTCTGTCGGCCAGCCCCACCTATCCCTTTACTACCTAGCTACTGGCCATTCAGCTTTTTATTAGACCAATCAGGTGCCTTAGGCAGGCAAGGTAAAACAAATGTAACACATCTTTACGTAGTTAAACAATTATTCTCCAACATAAACAAATGTAACACATCTTTACGTAGTTAAACAA
>CABHPQ010170781.1:32214-46647 GCA_902168405.1 Peromyscus aztecus
ATTCTCCAACATAAACAAATGTAACACATCTTTACGTAGTTAAACAAATATTCTATTGTACAATAGACAGGCACTAATAAGTGTCAAGGACAGGCTCACCAGGCATTCTGACCCGAGGTTCCGGAGGTGATTCTCTGGAAATAAGGCTCTTGGACATAACTGTCAATGTCCCTGCCTCCTGAGACAGTCACATTGAGCCAATCAATCTGAGCTAGTGTCTCTCCTCATGGACTGCACAACGAATACCCTGGTATCCCTGTCACCTGTTTGCTACATTTCGTGTCTTCTGCTTTTCTTAGCTTACTTTGGTATTGCTGAAGTGCTTTCTCTAGCAGCTTCTTCCAAAATGACACAGGAAGTAAACCTTTTGAGACATATATGTCTGAAAAATGTATAGATTTCCTCCTCTCCTCAAGACTCGAGGACTGTTGAGGAAGAGTAAGCAGCTCATGGATTCCCAGCAGCCGTGGCTGTCTCCATAAAGACTGGCACAAGATCAAGCCAATCAACGGTCCAGCCTGGAGTGGGCAGGGGCTCATCCTTAGCTGAGGAGCTATTGGCAGTTGGTGGCTACTGGAGGAGGCCAACTTCCTTTAAGGGTGTGGCTCCAGGCAGGTTGCCCATGCTCCAGTAGACGGCCTGTTAGCATATGAGCAGCTGAATTAGACTTAGTGGAGAGAGAGAGAGAGAGAGAGAATGGTGTGTCATGGAGCACCTGTGGAGGTCAGAAGACAACCTGTAGGAAGGAGTTGGTTCTCTTCCACCCTGTTGCTCCTCTGCTTAGTCTGGCAGAAAGTGCCTGAACCTGAGCTTTTACTTTCGAGACAAGGTCTCACTGCATCACCCTTGGGCTTCACTTTTATGTTCAAATGGTCTGTGTTGTATAGATGCACACATATAATCCAACCGTTTTGGTTGCCCACTGTCTTTGTACCTTTGGGCCTCCTGGCTACTGCACCTGGTTCCCCTCTCTCGGCTCTCCCTTCCCCTGTCCCATCTCCCCACAGGGCTCAGGGACATGTTCGTTCACTCTGCATTTTCCCAGATGTCCCTGCTTCTGTCTGTGCTCTCCCACATTATCTACAATAAACTTTCTCCTTTACCATACCTAGGACCAGTCATGTTCATTTCCTTTCCTTTTCCTTTTCATTTCTTTTTTTCATTCAGAACGTAATTTTCTTCAAAATTCTGAAAGCATTGTTTTTAACTTCTAGTGTTGCTGTTGAGAAATCCAAAGCCCTTCTGACATCTGATACCTGTATGGTGCTGTTTTTCTTTTGTTTTTGTATTTTGAAACAGAATCAGTTGTAGCTGAAAGTGACATTGAACTTGGTCCTCTGGCCTCTGTCCCTTGAGCCTGAAAGATGGCTCAGCCTGCGTATTACTTTCTGTTGCTGCAATAAGACACTATGGCCAAGGGCAGCTTATAGAAGAAAGAGTTTATTTGGGCTTATGGTGCCAGAGGGAGAGTCCATAATGGCAGTGGAGGCGTGGAAGCAGGCTGTCAGGGCAGAGGCTGGCTAATCACATATCCATCCATGTGCAGGAATTGGAGAGAGTAAACCGGAAGTTGGCAAAACTATAATCTCTGAAGATCTATTCCCAGTGATGAACTTCCTTCAGCAAGGCTCCATCCCCTAAAGATTTCAAAAACCTCCCCGGAAGGAGCCACCCACCAGGGACCAAGTGTTCAAATACATGTGCCTATGGGGCACACTGCTCATTCACACCACTACAGCCTGTAAAGGGTTTTGCTGTGCAAGCCTGGTGACCTGAGTTCAATCCCCACAACCCATGTAAAGAGGAAGGAGAGAACTGACTCCCCAAAGTTGTTTACTGAACTCCACACTGTGTCGTGTGTGCCCCAAAATGGACATCATTGCATTGTGCACATGTATAAACAACAGTATTAAATTAATTAAATATAAATTTTAATATGTGTGCCACCACATCCGACTCTCCCGTGCTGGGACGACCAGTGTGAGCTACAGTGCCTGTCTGTGTCTTCTCTTGTTTTGTTTTGCTTGCTTTGTTTGTTTTGATTTCTCTTCTGGTTAGAAAATTTTCTGGATATGCGATGATCTTTGATCATTTTTTCTTTTGTTTTTCCTTTTATTGAAAAGAGACTTTGCTGGGTGGTGGTGGCACACACCTTTAATCCCAGCACTCGGGAGGCAGAGTCAGGTGGATCTCTGTGAGTTTGAGGCCAGCCTGGTCTACAGAGTAAGTTCCAGAACAGGCACCAAAACTACACAGAGAAACCCTGTCTCGAAAAACCAACCAACCAACCAAACAAACAAACAAAAAACTCAAAACGTTAAAGTGGAAGTCATAATATATATGCAGAGGACCTGGTGCAGACCCGTGCAGGCCCTGTGCATGCTGCCTCAGTCTCTTGAGTTCATATGAGCTTTGCTCGTGTTGATTGAGACGGCCTTGTTTTCTTGTGTCCTCCATTCCCTCTGGCTCTTACATTTCTGCCTCCTCTTCTGAAGGATTCCCTGAGTCCTAAGGGGAGGAGGGATTTAGTGCTGAGTGTTCCAAAGTCTCTCACCCTCTGCATAATGTCTGGCTGAGGGTCTCTGTGTTTGTTCCCATCTGCTTCAGGAGGAAGCTTCTCTGATGATGGCTGAGCAAGATACTGATCTATGAGTACAGCAGAATGTCATTTGAAGTCATTTTATTGCTATGGTTTTTGTTGCTGTTTTTCAGCACAGCAGTATTTGATTTAGCCAAGGTCCCTGGGCTATATAGTGTCAGGTTCTTGGTCACCCAAGCAGTTTTGGGTATGGGTTCCATCTCGTGGAGTGGGCCTTAAGTCAAATTATACATTGGTTGGTTACTCCCATAGCTTTATGCCATCTTTACCTCAGCCTGTGGCTGGGTTGGCGTTTATGTTTCTCTTTTGGTAGCATACAGAGTACCTTCCTGTGTTAAACATGCTAGCACACAGCAGGGAAGGCTGTCTGTAGGCACCAGCTCGACTTCTCCATGTTCAATGAGGTGTGTAGGTGTTGTCTCCAACAATAGGACTTCGCTGTCAGTCTGTGGAGAGCAACCAATAAATAGTCTTGGCAAAAGCCTGGGTTGTTTGGGGATTTTTGTCTAACAACTCAGTCAGATATAACTCACTCCAGGTACTAGAAGCTTCATTTGCTGACAAGAGATGGCCAGCTGGGGCTCTTTATCCCCCATTATTTGCCAATTTCATTTAGCTCGCCTTCATAGATGTTTATAGTTTAGGAAGCTTCTACTGTATTAGATTTCCAAAACAACCCTTCAGTGGCCCTTAGTGTCCGCTGTCTTTGTCCCTACGTCTGCCCTCATCCCCTCTCCCCTCCCCCTCCCCGCTTGATCCTCTCATTACAGCCCCCACCCTATCTGTCTATAACTGTCTTTTCTATTTCCCTTTCCTATTGGGATCTATCTGTTTCATCTAGTCCCTTACTCTATATCTAACCTCTGTGGTTCTATGGATTATAACTTGGTTATCATTGACTTAACAGTTAATATCAACATATACAAGTGAATACATGTCATATTTGTCTTGCTGGGTCTGGGATCCTGTTATGGAGTTTGAGACCACTGGGAAGGCCACCAGACTAAATTTATATTATAATTAGCCAAATTTATTAGGAATGCTAGCAGAGCCACAGTCTCTAACCCAAATCAGAGATGTGCTGTCCAGAGCCAGGTGAAGGAAGGGTTTGTTTGTTTGTTTTTTGTTTTTTTGAGACAGGGTTTCTCTCTGTATTTTTGCACCTTTCCTGGAACTCAGTCTGTAGCCCAGGCTGGCCTCAAACTCATAGAGATCCGCCTGGCTCTGCCTCCTGAGTGCTTGGATTAAAGGCGTGTGCCACCACTGCCCTGCTGAAGGAAGGGTTTTTAAAAGAGGAAGCCGTAAGAGCTATTCTGCCCTGCCAAGATAACATGATCAAGGTGACCTCAAAATAGTCCTTGAATGTCTGCATAAGTGAGTTACAGAAGCCCAAACCAGCAGTTAGTCATATAATAACAAGCAGGTGGTCATGGCTGCACATTTTTGGTGAGGGTCGAGGAGTCAAGGCTGCTGGGAACTTATCTTCCAGGAACTTGAGTCAGAGACAAATAGCTCTTAGGTACCAAGATGGATGCCTAGCACAAAATAGTTTCTTTAGCCATCATAATACCTAACTTAGGATGATTTTTTCTAGTTCCCTCCACTTACCTGTGAATTTCATTTTCCCCCCACACTTACATTTATTAAAAACTGGCAAACAAAACCTGTACAAAAACTATCCCCCAATGCCTTATCACTTGAAACAGTAATCTTGAAAGACATTATCGCCTAGGACCCTCTCCTCCTCTGCCACGACCACCTCTTCTCCCTCTACCTCAGCCTCGGCCTCTTCCTGCAACAGCTCCCCTTTTCTTAGATTTTTACCTTAGGTTCAGCATCCACAAGTAATGATTCCCGAGGTAAGCTGTCTGGTAGAAAAAAGTATCGAATATTATTTCCTCAAACATTCAGTGTTTCCAACTGTACAGATTCTCTGTTCTCCAGGGTCATTTTCACAACTTTAAGATGTGCATTCATGATGACATCTACAGCTGTGATTGTTCCGTGGACTTGTGTTCCATTCTTCAATTCAATGGTTACAGTTTCATGACTCAGTTTCATCAAAAATCTTATGAGCTTCATCCTAGGTGGTGCATCCTCCTTCTGGTTCAACTGGACACCGATTTCTCTCTCTCTCTCTCTCTCTCTCTCTCTCTCTCTCTCTCTCTCTCTTTTTCTCTTTCTTTTTTTTTTGTTTTTCAAGACAGGGTTTCTCTGTGTAGTTTTGGTACCTGTCCTGGATCTCCCTCTGTAGACCAGGCTGGCCTCGAACTCACAGAGATCTGCCTGGCTCTGCCTCCCAAGTGCTAGGATTAAAGGCGTGCACCACCACCGCCCAGCTCCATTTCATTTTTTTAATGGCTGAGTAATACTCCATTTTGTATATGTACCACATTTTCTTTATCCATTCTTCTGTTGAGAGACATTTAGGTTGTTTCTAATTTCTGGCTATTATGAATACAGCAGCAATGAACATGTTTGAGCAAGTGTCCTGTGGTAGGGCGAAGTGTCCTTTGGGAATATGCCCAAGAGTGGTATAGCTGAATCTTGAGGTAGAACTAATCTCATCTTCCTAAGGAACTACCACACTGATTTCCACAGTGACTGTATAAGTTTGCATTCCCACCAGCAAAGAATGAGTGTTCTCCTCACTCCACATCCTCGCAAGCATGAGCTGTCATTTGTTTTTTTGATCTTAGTCATTCTGACTGGTGTAAGATGAAATCTCAAAGTAGTTTTGATTTGCATTTCCCTGATGGCTAAGGATGTTGAGCATTTAAATGTTTCTCAGTCTTTTGAATTTCCTCGTTTGAGAAGTCTTTGTTTGGATCCATGCTCCATTTTTAAAATGAATTACTTGTTTTCTGGATATCTAGTTTCTTGAGTTCTTTATATCTTCTGGATATTAGTCTTCTATTGAATGTGTAGTTGGTAAAAATCTTTTCCCATTGTGTAGGCTGCCGCTTTGTTCAAATGATGGTGTCCTTTGCCACATACAAGCTTCTCAGTTTTGAGAGGTGCCATTTTTTAATTGTTGATCTTAGTGCCTGTGCTAATGGTGTTCTGTTCAGAAAGTCTTTTTCTGTACCAATGAGTTCAAGGCTATTCCCCACTTTCTCTTCTGTTAGGTTCATTGTATCTGGTTTTATGTTGAGGTCTTTGATCCATTTGAAGTTGAGTTTTGTTCAGGGTGATAAGTATAGATCTACTTAGATTCTTCTACATGTAGCCATCTAGTTTGACCAGAACCATTTGTTGAAGATGCTGTGTTTTTTCCACTGTGTATGTATGGCTTCTTTATCAAAAAATTAGGGGCCAGGTGGTGGTGGTGCATGCTTTTAATCCCAGCACTTGGGAGGCAGAGCCAGACAGGTCTCTGTGAGTTCGAGGCCAGTCTGGTCTACAGAGCGAGCTCCAGGACAGGCACCAAAATTACACAGAGAAACCCTGTCTCGAAAAACAAACAGACAAACAAACAAAAAAAAAACAAAAACAAACAAAAAAAAAACAAAATTAGGTTTCCATAAGCATGTGAATTTGTCTTGGTTTCCAATTCAATTCCATTGATCTACATGTCTGTTTTTGTGACAATACCATGCTATTTTTATTACTATTGCTCCGTAGTACAACTTGAGATCAATGATACCTCCTTCAGTTACTTTATTATTCAGGATTGTTTTAGCTATCCTGGGTTTTTGTGTTTCCATATGAGGCTGAAAATTGTCCTTTCAAGATCTGTGAAGAACTGTATTGGAGTTCTGATGGGGATTGCACTGAATCAGTAGGTTTCTTTTGGTAGGATGGCCATTTTTACTATGTTAGTCCTACCATCTGTGAACATGGGAGATCTTTCCATCTTCTGATATCTTCGTCAATTTCTTTCTTCAGCATATTCAAGTTTCTATTATACAAGTCTTTCACTTGCTTGGTTAGAGTTACCCCAAGGTGTTTTATGTTATTAGTGGCTATGGTGAAGTGTGTTGCTTCCCTGGTTTCTTTCTCAGTCTGTTTGTCATTTGTGTCTAGGTAGGCTCTGATTTTTATGAGTTAGTTTTATATCCAGCTACCTTGCTGAAAGTGTTTATCAGCTGTAAGAGTTTCCCAGTGGGATTTTTAGGGTCACCTATGTGTACTATCATATCATATACAGATAAAGATACTTTGACTTCTTCCTTTCCAATTTGTACCCCCTTGATCTCCTTCAGTTGCCTCATTGTTCTAGCTAAGGTTTCAAGTACTATATTGAATAGGCATGGAAAGAATGGACAACCTTATCTTTCTCCTGATTTTAGTGGAATTCTTTGAGTTTCTATTTAAGTTGATGTTGGCTACAGGCTTGCTGTAAACTGCCTTTATTATGGTGAGGTGTGTCTCTTGTATCCCTACTGTCTCTAGGACTTATCATGAAGATTTGTCAAAGGCCCTTTCTGTATCTAATAGGATGATCATGTGGTTTTTGACTTTCGGTTGGTTTATATGGTGGATTACATGTATCAACTTATGTATGTTGAACCGTGCCTGGATCTCTGGGATGAAGTCTACTTGATCATGGTAGATGAACTATTTGATGTGTTTTTGGATTTGGTTTCTAAGTATTTTATTGAGAATTTTTTGCATCTATGCTCATAAGGGAAATTGGTCTTTAATTCTTTTTCTTTGTTGGGTCTTTATGATAGGGTTTGGGTATTAAGGTAACTGTAGCCTCATAAAATGAATTGGGCAATGTTTCTTCTGTTTCTATTTTGTGGAATAATTTAAGGAACATTGATGTTAATTATTCTTTGAAATTCTTGTAGAATTCTGCATTAAAACCATCTGGCCTTGGCTTTTTGTTGTTGTTGTTGTTGTTGGGAGACTTTTAATGACTTCTATTTTACAGGGGTTATTTTAAATAGGTCTGTTTAAATTTCCTATCTAATCTTGATTTAACTTTGGTAAGTGGTATATATAGAGAAAATTATCAATTTCTTTTTGATTTTCAAATTTAGTGGACTATAGGTTTTTTTTTGTTTTTTTTTTTTTCGAGACAGGGTTTCTCTGTGTAGCTTTGCGCCTCTCCTGGAGCTCACTTGGTAGCCCAGGCTGGCCTCGAACTCACAGAGATCCACCTGCCTCTGCCTCCCGAGTGCTGGGATTAAAGGCGTGCGCCACCACCGCCCGGCGGACTGTAGTTTTTTAAAGTATGTCCTTACGGTTCTCTGGATTTCCTCAGTGTCTGTTATTATGTCTCCCTTTTCATTTATAATTTTGTTAATTTGGGTCTTCTCTCTTCTCCTTTTAGTTAATGTGGAAATGGTTGGATAATCTTATTGATTTTCTCAAAGAACTAACTATTTGTTTCATTGATTGTTTGTATTGTTTGTTTGTTTCTATTTTATTGATTTCAGCCCCGAGTTTGATTATTTCTTGCCATCTACTCCTTTTGGGTATGACTTCTTTTTGTTCGACAGCTTTCAGGTGTGCTATTAAGTTACTAGTATGAAATCTCTCCACTCTTTTTTAAATGTAGGCACTTATTGCTATGATCTTGCTTCTTAGAACACCCTCATTGTGTCCTATAAGTTTACAGATGTTGTGTATTCACTTTCATTCAATTCTAGAAAGTCTTTAATCTTTCTTAATTCCTGTCTTGAAAGAAAGAAAAGAAAAAAAGAAATTAAAGAAAGATAACCATTTTTCATTCGTTAGCGAGTTGTTCAGTTTCCATGAGTTTGTAAGCTTTCTGCTGTTGAGATCCAGCTGTAAGCTGTGGTGGTCAGATAGGATGCACAGTGTAATTTCACCTTTCTGGTACCTGTTGAGATTTGCTTTGTGTCAGAGTATGTGTCAATTTGGGAGAAAGTTCTGTGAGGTGCTGAGAAGAACGTATAATACTTTGTGTTTGGGTGAAATGTTCTGTAAATATCTGTCAGGTCCATTTGGTTTATAACATCCATTAGCTCCAGAATTTCTCTGTTTTGTTTTTGTCTGGATGCCCTGTCTACTGGCAAGAGTGGGGTATTGAAGTCTCTCACTATCAGTGTGTGAAGGTCAATATGCGATTTAAGGTACAGTAGTGTTTCTTTTACAAGTGCCCTTGTGTTTATTGCATAGATGTTAAGAATTGCAATATCCTCTCTTGGTGGATTTTTCCTTTGATGAGTATGTAGTGTCCTTCCCTATCTCTTATGATTAGTTTTGGTTTGAAGTTTGTTTTGTCAGATATTAAAATGACTCTACCAGCTTGCTTTTTAGGTTCTTTGCTTGAAATATTTTTTTCTATCCTTTTTCCCTGAGGTGATGTCTATCCTTGATGTTAAGATATGATTCTTGGATGCAGTAGGATGAATCCTGTCTTCTAATCTATTCTGTTAGTCTGTGTCTTTTTATTGGGGAATTAAGACCATTGATGTTGAGAGATATCGATAAGCGGTGTTTGTTGATTCCTGTTATTTTGTATTTTGTTATTGTTGTGGTGGTGGTTGGTGTGTGTGTGTGTGTGTGTGTGTGTGTGTGTGTGTGTGTGTGTTATCTCTATTGATTTGCTGGTCTGGGACTATTTATTCCCTTGTGTTTTCTTAGATGTGATTAACCTCTTTAGGTTGGAGTTTTCCTTCTAATACTTTCTGTAGGGCTGGATTTGTAGATAGATAATGCTTAAATTTAGTTTTATCATGGAATGTCTTATTTTTTCCATCTATTGTAATTGAAAGTTTTGCTGGGTATAGTAGTCTGGGGTGGCATCTGTGGTCTCTTAGAGTCTGTAGAATATCTGTCAGGGTCCTTCTGGCTTTTAGACTCTCCATTGAGAAGTCAGGTGTTATTCTAATAGGCCTGTCTTTATATGTTACTTGGTCTTTTTCCCCTTGCAGCTTTTAATATTCTTTCTTTGTTCTGTATGTTTAGTATTTTGATTACTTTGTGCTGAGGGAACTTTCTTTTCTGGTCCAGTCTATTTGGTGTACTGTATGATTCTTGTACCTTGATACTCATCTCCTCTTTCAGGTTAGGGAAATTTTCCTCTATGATTTTGTTGAAAATATTTTCTGGGCCTTTGACCTGGGTTTTTTCTCCTTCCTCTATTCCTAGTATTCTTATATTTGATCTTTTCATAATGTCTCATATTTCCTGGATGCTTTGTGCTGGGATTTTTTTAAGTTTTAACATTTTCTTTTATGGAATTAACCATTTCTTCTATTGTGTCTTCAATGCCTGAGGGTCTTTCTTCCATCTCTTCTATTCTATTTGTAAAGCTTACCTCTGAGATTCCTGTTTTAGTTCCTAAAATTTTCATTGCCAGATTTCCATCGGTTTGGGTTGATTCTATTTCCACTTTCAGGTCTTGATCTGTTTTTATTCATTTCCTTCCATTGTTTGTGTTTCATAGATTTCTTTAAGGGATTTATTCATTTCCTCTTTAAGGACCTGTATCATATTCATAAATATGGCCAGCACTTAGGAGACAGAGGCAGGTGGATCTCTGTGAGTTTGAGGCCAGCCTTGCCTACAGAGTGAATTCCAGGACAACCAGGGCTACATAGAAAGACCTTGTCTCTAAAAGGCAAAACAAAACAAAAGCCCTCTGAGCCCCCAGGTTGAGTTTGGTACTGTATGGTGCTCCAGCTGGGCTGTCTTTGAAGAGCTCCTATGTCAGCTTCATTGAGTCTTTCTTCTTGGGCTTGTGGGATGCCCCAGAGTTTTCCAGTCTCCAGCCTGAAAAGCAAAAAAGGATCTGGTTGTATGAGAAGGTCCAGGATCTCTGCATTCAGCATTCTAATGGCACCTAGGCATTAAATCCCTTTGTTTTCAGTATGGTGTCTTAGTTCAGAGGATGCCCAAGGCTCTGCCAATCCAGCACATCTTTTCAGAGGAAAATTCCACAGACCTTACTGGTTATAGGAAGGATGGACAGTTCCCTGGTGGTTCAGAGTTAGGGACGAGACCTAGGGATCTAATTGTGGTTTGATTGTTCTTTCTTTTAGACTAGGCTTCCACAGTTCCTGTGGCTTTTGGATTGCCACTTTCTGTATCTTCATAGAACAATGTGATGTAAATCAATTTGACTCTAAGTTTCCTTTCTGCCAGTTAGAGACAGCTTTTTGCTCAGGGCGGCTAAGTCAGTCACGGCATGACTGTCCGCCATCCTGCCTCAAGAGTTCTGTGGCTTTTGTCTCCTTTCTTGCTCTCTCCATCCCTGCAGAGTTACCACTTGACTTTAAAGTCTTCTCATTGAAGTTTTAATAGGCCTCTGGGAGGAAGTGAAATTAGAGGTATGAATTCAATCACCATCATAACCAAGAGCCCTAACTTCCCTTTTCAATATCTTTGTAAAAATATGATTCTTGGGACTAACCCTACTTGGTCATGGAGGATTGCAATTTTAATATTCTGGGATATGTTTATTTCTGTTTTTTCACTTAGAAGTTGTTAAGTGAACATGATTAGCAAGAAATGAGGCTTTCTATGAGGGAAATTTAAAGAAACGTCTCCAGTGGGACAACTTTTATTAAGCATATAAAAACATAGAGACAGAATCCTAGTATGCTGCCTCTAGGCTGCCTCTAGTGGGCTGGGGGACTGACTTCCCTTAGGCACACCTAGGGCATGTCTTTCATAGTGTTTTGTTTGGGGATCAGAATAAATCCCAGACTCCATCATTGACTGACTGTGAGAGCGTGTTTGGAGGCCTGCTTTGATCGATCTTACTCAGTTGGTGGGGTAAGTTCTGGGATCAGAAATGAGCCTCAGATGCTTTTCTGAAATGCAGCACATTGCTCCCCACCCCTGGCCAAATTAATATGCTAGATCTCTGCTTCCTGGGGCAGGACTAGATACTTCTTGTCTGTCTGTTTATTGAGACTGGTTCTCATGTAACATGCATGGGCTGGCCTCAAAATCCATATGTCCCCAACCAAGGCTAGCCTTGAACTTACCTCCTAAAGGGCAGGGTGACAGGCTTTTATCATCATACCCAGCAGGATGGGGAATTCTTTTGTGGTTTTGTCTGTCTGTCTGTCTGGTTGGTTGGCTGGTTCAGTTTTTTGAGAGATTCTCAATCTGTAGACCTGGCTGATCTCAAACTTTGAAACTTTCTGCCTCCCAAGTGATGGAATTACAGGCATTTGCTATCATGTCTGTTTGTCTCTCTCTCACACACATTGTGTGTGTGTGTGTGTGTGTGTGTGTGTGTGTGTGTTGTCTGATTTGGTCTTGAACTTGGGGTCCTCCTTCTATTACCCTCTTGAGAAGCTAAGATTACTTAATGTCCATGCAAGTTCTCCTTGCTGCCTAGATAGTTCCTTAGACACCTCGCCCAGCCTACTCTACCTAAAGCAGAGTAAGTGGCAAATGGAAGGGAGATTTAGGGGTCACACTCAGGACTGCAGCCCCACGATATTTTTTTCCTCTGTTACTTGTCATTCCTGATAAGGGAAGAGACTTAGTGTCCTCTGTGGTGCCCGGCACACAGTAGGACTGATGTCTGCAGTTCTGGCAGAAGCTTTGGATAGTACAGACTGGCCTTGAACTTCCTATGTAGCAGAGGCTATCTTTGAACTCTAATCTTCTGCCTCTACCCCCCAAAGGCTAGGCTCACAGGCATGTGCTCAGTTTCCTGACACTATTAAATACAGCATTCTGGAAGAAGGAAAACATGAAGGGATTTAAAGACTCCAGACAAATGAACAAGCCCCAATCATTCATTCAGTCAGTGAGCGCTACAGCCTTTAGACAGTGCAGCAGCCTTAGTGACTGCTAGGTGCTCTTGGTCCCCAATGCTGAGCTAGCCTCTGTCTGCATTCCTGTGTGGCTAGGGCTCTTTCTTTGATTTTCCATTCTCCTTTCATGTCTCACCGGAGACAAGTTGTGATCCACCTCGCACAGCAGCCTGTCTCACTATTCTTTCCCACAGACATTTCTGAAGCTGAGTATTTTGGAGAGATTTTAGCAAAAAGAGATGTTATGAATGGGAACTGACATTTGGCAGTTGGTCTGCGAAGCGTAGGAGGCCCTCCTCGGTGGTTGTATTATGTTTGCAAACCACCAGGTGGTGGAGAAGGCAAGCACAGAGCTGAGCAATCTTGAGCAGTTTGGTAAGTTCTGGGGACTTACTTTATCTGTCTCTAAAATGGGAACGTAGTGTTGTGACGCAGTGTCTTTACCCATCGTAAAGGCTTAACGGAGTGGATTTGATTGCCTGGGATGCTATCTACGCAAGGCTACCATTGCATGTGTGCATGCACACGTGTGCAGGTGTGTATGTCTGTGCGTGTGCATGTGGTGTGTATGTGAGTGCGCGCACGCGAGCGTGCCCAGTGCCCTCGCCAGAGGGTGTTTCCCGGGAATGGCGTGCTTGTGGGTGTGTGCGCTGGGCGGCCCTCGGAGCGTGTGGTTGCCAGCGCCAGGCTGAGAACGAGGCGCCCGCTCTCGCGCTGCTGATTGGCAGCGCTGGGTGAATGAGTGCGTGGGGCCCGGGCAGCAAGGTGGCGGTGGCTCAGCGCTGCTGTGCGCGCCCGCCTGCCGACCGGGGTAGGGGCGGACCGCGGGCAGCGGGCGGCGGGAGAGCTGGGAGGAGGGAGCGGAGGGCGGGCGCGGGAGGCGGCGGGGAGAGCTGTGCAAGCCCGGCTGCCGCGGGGCCCCGGCGCGGGTGCTGGGCCGGGGAGCCGGGCTCACGGCCAGGAGGCGGCGCCGTGGGGAGGAGCGGAGTGCGGAGCGAGAGCGGAGCCGGGCCGTCCACCGCCTGCTGAGAGCGTTGCGGGTCGTAGACCCGGCCGGGGGCAGACCCGGAGCTTCGGGTCGCCTAAGCTGTGATCGCCCTGCAAGCCGAGCGGAGTGGGGGGCTCTGAGCTTGAGTCCCCGCACTGGGCGTAGCGGAGATCAGGCTAGACTTGCAAAGCCTTGCCCAGCTGGGGCCCGCTGAGACAGGGCTCCCCTTCTCCCGGCAGTTGGCCCCGGGGACCCGCCGGAGCGAGAGGAGCAGGTCCGTCAGTCCGGACTGGGGGAGCGGGAATGTGGTGTGCGCACGCGCGTGTGCACACGGGGTGGGTGTGTAAGGGGCGTGAGGGGGGATGATGGAGATGATGGTGTGTGGTGTGTCTGTACAGTGTGTTGGGGTTGTTTGTGCTTCTGACAGCAGAGAGAGAGAGAGAGAGAGAGAGAGAGAGAGAGAGAGAGAGAGAGAGAGAGAGAGAGAGAGAGAGCCAGCCCACGTAAGAGGGAGAGGGGCTCAGCAGGGTGGAGTGTGTGTGTGTGTGTGTGTGTGTGTGTGCAGGAGTGTGTGAAGGGTGCGTGGGTGAGTGTGTCACGGGTGCTAGGTGCGGCTGTGTGTGTGATGTAAGGGTACTGGGTGCACGTGTGTCCCTGGTTCACCCTCCCTTCCCCCCACCAGATGTGTTCTGGGGAGAGGGTGATAGCCTTCTGCAGCTGCCCCTTGCCCAGCTTGCCTGCCTGACCTCCTCTCCCGGGAAGCCAGAAAGCGTTAACTGGTCCCTCCCTCAAACACTCTTAGGGTCAGGGGGAGGGTAGCAGCAGGCCAAGCCCCAAGAAAGAGGGGAAAGGCTCCACAGAGCCGGGCCAGGCCAGCGACCCTGCTTCTCCGGCATAGCCTGGGTAGCCCTCCAGCTCGGATCACTCATGCTTGTGTCTCTACCTTTCCTGAGGGCCTTGGGCTCCAGTGGTTTCTCTCTCTGGGACTGGAAGTGGGGGATTCAACCCAGAGGGTTTGCTGTTTTGCTGCTGTATTATTGGAACAGTGCTTGGCACACAGTGGGCCTCTGTGGATGTTTGAGGGAGGAAGGAAGCTGGGCAGGGGTGTGTGTGTGTGTGTGTGTGTGTGTGTGTGTGTGTGTGTGTGTGTG
>CABHPQ010170782.1:4160-30468 GCA_902168405.1 Peromyscus aztecus
ATAGATAGATAGATAGATAGATAGATAGATAGATAGATAGATAGATATAGATATATATGTAAAATCAACAGGCTCTGAACATGTTAAACCAATCAAAATTTCATCATGAAAAGAAGGTATTGACAATAGCTCAGCAAATATCCACAGACCTGTGTACATACGGGTAGAACCAATTGTATTAGCAAGAAAAGAGGAGACAAAGTATAGAGGGTGATAGATGAGGGACACCAGAGAATTTGGCAATAGGTCATGGCTAATGGATATGATCATTATATATTCCTTAAGTGTATTTCCAAGGGTGACATATTGGCCAGGCAGTGGTGGCACACGCCTTTAATCCCAGCACTCAGGAGGAAGAGGCATGTGGATCTCTTGAGTTCTAGACCAGCCTGGTCTACAGAGTGAGTTCCAGGACAAGCTCCAAAGCTACACAGAGAAACCCTGTCTCGAAAAACCAAACAAAAAGGATTAATTAGAAAATAAATTAAAAAATAGTATGAGCACAAACTAAATACACTTGTGATTTCTGCAAAATATACATATGCTTTGTTAGTTATTGTGGTGTGTGTGTGTGTGTGTGTGTGTGTGTGTGTGTGTGTGTGTGTTGACTAATAATATTTTCAGACAATTGAACACATCCACCAATTTAAGTCTCATCATTTCTTATGATCAGATTTTTAAAAATTTTTCTTCTATTGTGAGAAGCTCTACGAATTATTTCAACTCCTTTCATCACAGAATACCAGAGTTGTTCCCAATGATCTAATCTAACTTTGTGGGGTTTTCTATGATACTTTCTTCACTTACTTCTTAAGTTTCCCAAATATATACTTTCTTACAGTTTTATTTGAGTTCCTTTAGTTGTTTGATTCCACATGCAACTGAGATAACACAGCCCTGTCTTTCTGAACATCTTCTACTTCCAGACTCATATTGTCACAAATGTTAAGATATTTGTTGAAACTAATTTACTGTGTGTATGTATACAGATTTCATTTATGTATTCATTAGTGGATAGACATTTCATTTTACTCCATAATCAGGCTCTTGTGAAGTATGCTGGTAAAGACAGGAGTGCAGTTTGTTTTTTTGTTTGTTAATATTAGGTCAGAATAAGGTATCAAAGTCCTGGAACTGGAGTTTTAGATGTTTGAAAGGCACCCTGTGGGTGCTGGGAATATAAACTGGGCCCTCTGAAATAGCAGTCAGTGTGCTTAACCACTGAGCCATCTTTTCAGCCCCCTTTCCAATTTCTTAAACTCCGTCAGTGCTCTGCTGTTCTGCCTCATTCTTTCTGTGTTTTCTGTATGAAATTATCTCTTAAATCTCTTTTAGTTTAACCCCCAGATATCTATTTTGACAGTACAATTATATTTTATTCAAAGCTTAAAATCCTTAGAACATTTTCCATTATTTTGAAGAACATCATAATGTGTTTTTCTTTTTACAAATATATTTAAGTTGCACAAATAATCTCTGTAAATAACTTTTCAAATAACATTAGTGCATTAAATGTGATTTCATCTGAAGTTTGTACCTATGCCAAACACAAATAAGTATCATCAAGTTATGTAAAAGGGTAAGGCAATTGGAAATGATTGCAGGAATAGAGAGTGAAAAAATACATTGTTACAGATGAGTTTGCTTTGGAAATAACATGTTTATTGCATAAATTGCAGAGTTATCTTTTATTCTGTTTGTGTGGCTTATTACAGGCTTGTCACATTGAAGAATCTAGTAAATTATAAAATGGTCTTAATAAATCAGGTTAAAGAATATATGTAGTTATAGATGATTTAAACATCTGTATATTGCACTTATTCACTGACATTTTATCAGAGGAAATACATCAGTACCTAAAAGATCAAATCTACTCTGTCAATTTTTGTTAAAGATATTCAGCTCAGAAAGTTTCCCATCCTGAAATAATTTCTCATTGCCATGTGAGGGATTTCATAGATTGGTGGAATTAGAGTGTATAGAGTATAACTTATTATATAGCGATGGCCATTCATTCTAAGACAGTATTACATCTAAGTGGTTGTCCAGACCATTGTATTTGTCATTGTATTAGTCACAACACCCAAATGTTTGTCCTACCACATTTTTTTTATTTGATGACTTTGAGTTTTGCTGAAAGTTAATCTTTGTTTCAGCCCTCACTGTAACCAGCACCCTCACATGAAATTTGAAGGGAATGAAAATACATACAGACCTCAGACCTGTGCAGTGGTATCATTATCAAAATGAAGTTATATGATATGATGTGTTGTCTTCTAGATGTTTGTAAGCTTTTTATGTGGATCTGTTTTGCTTTACATAGTCTATGGTTTCTAATCAAAGTCAAAATTCAAAGATGAGTCTCACTTGTCAGAAACATAATGTTCTTAGTAAATTTCAAAGAATTCTCTTGTTCTTCCAAAAGGACTGATTTGACCTCATAGTATTTTCTTCTGTTTTAGCCACTAACAATTTTCCCATGTTTATATCAATGTAGCACAGCAGATTTTTAGCTAAATAGAGGACAATATAGTAAAAAATTTCATTCAGAGCTCTTTTAAGTTCTAATAATGAGTGTCATCTCACATTCACATTTCTATTTTATATGTGCCCTTTTTATTTCAGTATCAATGACTTCTGTAATGCTTTGATAAAGACCCTTGACCAACAAGTCTGTAAGATGACTCAAATATTAAACATTAGTTTCTCTTAAAAGTGGAGGATTTGTTGTCTGTGATCAAATTATCAAGAAGTATTATATTTAGTGAGATATTTTTTCCTGGTTTGCAGATGGCTTTCTTTGCATTGATTTTGCAGTTGTTAGAGACCAGAGGGAACAAGAGATGGTTTCTCTAAATGGCAGTAGTCCCAATCATGAGGATTCATAAGGGCTTTAACCTTTTGACTTCATTACTTCACAGTGTCCTACCTCTCAACATCATCCAAGTTATGATTTCAGCATGCCAGTTTTGGAGGTTTCAGCATGGCTTCCCAGAAACATCTTATTTGGCAGGTCTCAGATATATTTTTGTATACCTAGTACATCAACATTTGCTTTTTGAATTTTTTCTTATATTCCTTTAACTACTCATTCTAGTTTTATTACAAAATATTTAAGCAGATCCTGAATTATCAAAATCAAACTCAATGATACATGTGTGATTTTAATCTTGTTTTGAAGTAAACGTAAATGATTTTGTGTTTTATTTCCAGCAGGCTTTCCACCCTTATTTTCAGTTCATCCTAGGAGTCTTTTTAGGCCTCCAGGGCTCAAGTGCTGACTTTACCTAATCTTTGGAACTTGTTTACTGCTGCTGATAATGGTACTGGGATTTATATGTGTTTTTGGACAGTGGATGGGATTCACAAATCACCTTTAGCTTCTTTCTGTAATAGGAAAACCTATTGCATTTTCTCTCTTGACACCAACAATTGGCTGATGCCAATATTCTATTGCCTTCTTTTAAATTGAACTCTATAGTTTGTGCTGCCACATGGAACCACTTCAGCAGAAAAAGCAGGGCGACTGTGTGAGGAGCTGTTGGAGAGTATTTGATGGAAAACTTGGAGCATGGTTTAAATATGAAAGAAATGAAATGTTTGTCTTAGTAAGACTGCTTACCAAGTAAATATAAAACAACTTAAGAACAATTAGAACTATCTTGATAACATAATTTTAATTTTATTTTCCCCATGAAATAAAATGGTAACTCATTCAATACGTTAATGTGGTTTAAAAACCTACATGATGACACATTACCTTCAGTTAATCTAATATTTCAAAGAGATTCAGTGATTTAAAATTATAATCAAGTGCTCAGAGTTAGTATCTGTGGGATATTAATTAGGCAACCTCTAGAAATTAAATTGAAGAACTAGAAGATGTGGTCTTTTTGTGTTTTCTATTTTCAAGAAGGAATTTAACTAATCCATGAAATCAGAAAGTACTGAGAGTGATTGATATTAGTTAAAAGGGGGGAATATTCATTTTGCTTAACTGATAGTTGTATGCAGAGAAATGAGAATAGGTCATCCTTATTATGTTTAACAAATGTTGTTTAAATTCTTACTTTCAAAGGAAGTAGGTGTGGAAGACAGAGGTGGTGGATGGCTGTAAGGACACAATGATTTCCAGACACTACAGGGAGTTCCCCCTGTGATCTCACATCAGCTGTGACAGCATCCACAAAGCCCGTGCCAGTTCAGGATTGAAAGAATCCCAACATGAAGACTGGGGGTAGTGAACAAAGTCCCATCTCTATTTAAGGAGCTGTTGGCAATTGATACCTGCTGAAAAACGGACAGTTTTATTTAGAACTCGTAGAACTAATAAAACTCTAGAAAAAAAAGTTTTTGTACTGTATCTGGGACTTTATGAATGGCCAAAGTGAAAATTCATTCATAGTACAGCTGTATGTTTCTCAGTGTCTGGGGCTGTGCCTGAGTTAACTGGTCCCAACTCAACCTCAGTAAGTAAATTATCAGTACACAGGCCATGGTCAAAGTGGAGCAGAGATAGCCGGGGCAGTGGTGGCATATGTCTTCAATCCTAGCACTTGAGAAGCAGAGGCAGGCTGATCTCTGTGAGGTTGAGGCCAGCTTGGTCTACAGAGCGAGTTCCAGGACAGCTAGGGCTGTTTCACGGAGAAACTCTGTCTTGAAAAAACAAAAACAAAACAAAACAAAACAAAACAAAAAAAGGAGGAGGGGGAGCAATGAAGATTAAATACAAGTGTCATTTGGTACCTGGAACTCTCCTACTTAAGTGAAAGGAAACAGGGACAAAGGAGAAAGGAAAATGGCAAGAAGTAGCTGGAGTTCATCAGAAATAACAAATTTCTCATAAGGAAATGGTGCTCTAGGTAAATATTGAGGGAAAGTTCAGACCCCACCGAACAATGAAGGACACAATGGAAGCAATGACGATAAGACATGAGTTCCCGTTAAAGAGCTTCAAGGGAGTCCTCAGGGCATCCACATTTTATTGCCTGAAAACCAGTGTGGAATGGGCAAGGCAAACAAAGGAATTCGAAAAATACTGTAATTGTGATAAATATCTGGTGCCATTTAAACTCAATCCCTACGAACATAACTTACTCAAATTTCAATAATGTTTAAGTACAGATCAGCCAATGTTCTAGTCAGTGACTATGACCTTGAGCCTAGTAATTTCTGAATCCTTTTTCCCTTTTCAACCAGACTGGACCGAATTGCAGGCACAGACTGACTTAAGTAGAGAGCTTTCAACGTATTTCATAATAATTTCTAGCATGATATTTGATGAAAAGAAAACTAAATCATGAGAAAATTTATATATTTGTTATTCAGAATATCTGTATTTTTATGCTTAAGTGTAACTTACCAAACAGAAGTGCCTTCACATTTCCATGTAGTGGCTTCTTTTGAAAACATCAAGAAGTTTTTTCCTATGCCATAGGCTTGTTTTATTTTTTTTTTAATGAGTTTGTTCAGAGATATTTTAAATTTCTCCGATTCTTTCTCCTAATGATATTACTATGTAAGTAACAGCATTAGGGATACCCAGTAGATATAAAAAGAATGGGTTCATTCATTATGCTTTGGAGATCATACACATACTATATGCTAGTTCTTGCCTTCCTGTTGACTATTGGTTTGTTCACTAGTCTTCTATTGGCTCTGATTGTCATACAGTAATTTGAACATCCTGTTATACCTTAACTGAATACACCCCACTTTTTCAAAAGCTTCAGTTACGATATGTAATGTCTCTTTTTACTCCACGTCACCTGTTTCTTTCACTTTAGAGTTTTACAGTTCATTTGTTGTTGCTAGTTAACATTTTATTTCCTGTTTTCACTCTTTGAAAAATGACATCATTTTTCCCTCAGTGTTATTGAGATAGAATTGGTATAAAAATTAATGTTTGCAATTACAGATTAACATGCAACTTCAGTATACAACAGAATGAATTTGTATTATACAGTAAGTGCATACTCTCGGGTTACCATTACCACAAACAAGACAACAAGCATCCACACAAGCTCAAAATGTTTCTTTGTCTCCAATATATTAGTGGTGAGATTATTTAACATTTAGTAACACCTTTCAATGAATGACAGCTTTTTGTTCATTCCTGGCACTATGTGTACAATGAGACTCTGGAAGTTATTTTCTTGTACAGCTCTACTCAGCCGGAAATTTTTTCTTCTACTCAGCAAGAAATTTTTCTAGTGTCGACTCCTCTGCTCCCTGGTCCCTTTCACTGTATTGTCTATATTTTTACATTTGACTATACGTGTGTGCTTCATATAACAGGATTCATATAATATAAAACATTTTAAAAAGTGATTTATTTTCTATTTTATAAACAAAATTGTATATTTGGAAAATATTCATAGCAAGTTTAATGTAATTTTCATTTTAAATACTACTTGATTTTACTAGAAACACAGATTGTTGAGTTAATATGTTGTATGAGTTTAAATCAACATGATAATTAACTTTGATTTTTTTTCCTATCCACCTAAATTTTTCAAGAAGATATTTCACTTTCTATATCCCTTAAATCCATCATAATTTAAATTTTATGCCTGAGATGCCATGCCTCTGCTTAATTTTCTGATTAATTGCCATATTTCATCCCCCAACATTATCTGTTGACTCCAATACACATATATTTCAGATACACTGAGAAAAGCATATCCAACATGTTTTTTAAAAAGAATTTCTAGGTTAATAACTAAGAAATAAAAGAGGAATTTATCAGCAGTATTAAAATATTGTTATGTCAAAGTAATTTCTCAATTTCAAAATAAGTAATAATTAAAGCAGCATTTTATAAATATATCTTATTAAATATTCAGTAAAACTATAGTTTTATACAAAATAGGCATATTTAACTTTTGACTTATTACTTAATATCTTATTTCTTTTTTGCCCCATTACATATAGTCTTATTTGAATTAGTACCTTACTTGATAAGGAATGAATCACAAGTTTGTTTTATATGCTGAGTGGAACACTGTCTCAATACAATGCCAGCCATATAATAAATATCATTAAAATAGCGGCTATGTCTATTGCATTTGTCATTGTTAGTATTTATTAATCTATTAAAAGTCTTCAACGGAAACATGATTTTATTTTATAAGAAGAGAAAATTATAGAATCTAGTTTCAAGTGACCATGTCTTTAACTCAGTGACACTCAAATTCAGTTTTTTTTCTGGTATATAGAATTTATAAATTTTATGTGATACATAAGACCACATATTTTTGCAGCACTGTGCAATGTTTTAATACATGTATCCATTACATAATAGTTAAACAAGGATACAAATTTAAAATAATCAATCATTTATTTTTTCTTACAGGTCAATCATTCAAAGTCTTATATCTCACTTTAAAAGAAATACACAAAAGCACAACATCACCATGACATATGACAACTTTGTTATATACAAAGTAGCAGAATTTCTTACACACATCTAACTGTCATTTCATATTTAATAATCATTCAGCTCAGTTCTTCTCTTATAAACATAGTTCATTCAAAATTTTTGAGATAAGCTATTTGGATTTTAAATATTAGTTGATCATGTCCCTTTTGTGCCTGGCTGATTTCTACTAAAGTGATTAGGAACTCTTCCATCTACTTTGCTGCAAAGTTTAAAATTGCATTAGTTGCTATGAATAAATAGTGTCCCACTTGTATATATGTGAAAAACATCTTTTTTTTAAAAGATTTATTTATTTATTTATTTATTTATTTATTTATTTATTTATTATGTATATACAGTGCTCTGTCTGCATATGTACCTGCAGGCCAGAAGAGGGCACCAGATCTCATTACAGATGGTTGTGAGCCACCATGTGGTTGCTGGGAATTGAACTCAGGACCTCTGGAAGAACAACCAGTGCTCTTAACCACTGAGCCATCTCTCCAGCCCGCAAAACATCTTCTTAAAATCTGTGATACCATGTGAATGAAAATGCTTGCCTATAATATAACTAGAAGGCAGAGGCAAGTGGATCCCAAAAACTTTGAGCACAGCCCTGTCTACATAGCAGTTCAGAGCCAGAGAGGGTTATATAGTGATATCCTTTCTCAAAAAGGCCACAAGTAAACAAACAAAAAGGGGCATTAGGCTTTAATAATCATCCTTAAAAATGGAAAGCCTACCGATGCTTTCTCCATTTGTCAGGAGATGGCACTGAGCCTGAGTCCCATTCTTCACTCCCCATAGTGCTTCAGGAAACACAAGAGTTCATACGTCTTCTTGACAGACTTACTTTCTTTCCTTTGAAACCACAACCAGTCATGGGGTCTCAGTCATAATGTGCTTCAATATTTGATTTCATAGAACTCTCCTGTTTCTATGGGGGCTTTACTACTTTGTCTCCCAAACAGCATTGTGGGACAGTTCCGTTTCTCTACATCTTCACCAGCCCATGCTATCATTGGTCCTTGTGCTGGTGATTTGCATCGGGGGATTATGAATGTTGGAGGTTTTTATAGACTTGTTGGCCATTGGCATGCACTCCTGTGAGAGAATGACTGTTAAGGTCTATTGCCCTTTTGTTGTTTCTTTGGTTTATTTTTGAGAAAGGAACCTATGATGTAGCCTAGGCTGGCTGAGAGCTCACCATGGAATCAGGCTGTCCTCAAAGTTTTCTGATTCTCTTGACTCTGCCTTCTAAATGTGAGATTACAGTCATACATTACCATGCCCACTCTATTACACATTAAAATATGTAATATATTACACATTTTAAAGAGTAAAATATAATCTTGCTGTTGACTTGTTCTGTTTTTGTGTATATGCCACTAATCAGCCTCTTGACAGAAGTACATTGTGAAGAATTTTCTTTCATTCTGTGTGTTGTCTCTCCTGTTGACTACTTCCTTTCCTGTGAAGCAGGTTTTTAAATGGGTGAAATCACCTTTCTCTACAAAGGCTTTTCTTTTCTAGTCTTTCAAAGTCTTAGTGAGGTACTTTTCTGATCACATTATCTTAAATACTGACCCCATATTCTGATTCATATATCCATATATGTGGTTCCATACCAATATCAGTATCTACATTATCAAGTTGCCATATGACTCTTGGTTGTTTAATTATTTTGAGGTCTGTTTTAAAATGGATGAATTTTTACCTTCTTCCTGAAAACATGATAAATTCTATACTGCATTAAGCCTACATTTTTGTACACTTACTGTGTAGTCCGAAATATAAAAGAATTGAGTGTGGGGAATCCCTGCAACCATCATGGCAGGCAGGGAAATGAGCCTAAAAGAGATGAGAATGCAAATTCAGTTCCACCTGACTTAGTCTTTGTCAAAACTGGATCAAACTTCTAGAAAAATCTGCTGCCACGTAGTTTATTGTAAGCATATTTAAAAACGATAGAATTTGGAAAAAGTTTCCCAGAAAGCAATCATTCACATTACAAGTTTTCTAGCAACAATCATTATAATTTCAGGTGCACAATAATTCTTAAGATGTCACTACACAGAAACTTCTTTGAAATACATGTGACCACGAAGATAGTTTCTATAGCTTAAAAGCCTTCAATCCAGTGTGGAATCTGACTGAGGTAGCATAGAGGTTTGCAGGGTATAAAATACATGTGACATCTCCTATAAGGATGTGTTTTATTGACTGTGAGATTTAGGGAGGAAGAATCTAGGATAAATACTCTGGGAGATTTGAGTGAGGCCTAGCTTTACAGACAGCAAAAGGACAACATCTACTCCCAGCTTTTTGGGTAGAATGTAGGTATTTTACTTTCTCCTTCCTAAATTGAGGAGACACCTCATGTGTGTTTAACATTTCCAGTTTCCCTAGTACTCGGTGGACACATGGAGTTTTGTATCTTCAACAACTGAGAACTACATAATATAAACATTTACAACCAAGCTTCATTTCTCAAAATGCCATAAATCTGTGTACATTAGTGATAGACAAAACCACCCAACCATCATACTTAAACCTATTTTAATGCATTGAATACATTATTAAGCCTCACCTAAGTTGCCCTTACCTAACCTTTCTTATCTGTTTATTCCTGAATTAACTGACAGTATTTCTGAGAAGTATTGGCATTACATAAATACCTTTATAATGTGTGAGTTACATTTTCATACGTCAATCACGAGATGGGATTAGAAAGTTCAATATAAAGAAACAACTCGAGACTTCATTAAAGTCATGAGGAAATAGAGACAAAGTGGCTCCTCATTGCATTTCCTTATCAAACACAGGAACATTTAATATTTAACATTTAACTTCTATCAAACAGATAGCAAAAGCAATCACGGAACATTTTCTTTGGGTCCTGCTTACTTCCAGATCTTAATGAAAAGAGGTGATGAATAAAATTGGGGCCTTGATAGTACACTATTACCTGGCAAGGTGAAAGATTAAACCTGCATAGATTTAGGGGACTGATGAATCTGCTCAGCTTTCAGAATTAGGTGTCAGGGCAGGCCAAAAAATCCTCACTAAAGAAAAATTATTTCAACCAAATATTCCTACCAGAGAAAAGGCATCAAAAGTCCTGATAGATAACTTTGGGTTCTATGAACCATATACACAATGCTTTAAATTAGTGTTCTACTCTATTTTCTACACTATCTGCCTGCTGATGCAAATGACTTCTAATTTTGACCTAGAACAAGAATAGATCCACCAGCCAGTCAGTGTCTTTGAGCCTTGGTAAAGTGGATTTGATAGTTATTATTTACCATTAGATGTATCTGAGGTAGAAATATTATATCATGAATAATTTCTATAAGGAATCAGCATGAAAAGAAAATACAAGATCATGGGGTCCTGGAGGAAGCCAATGCCATCAACTCTATCAATTGCATAGATGTATTCCTTTGAAAAGTTCTCAAAGGTGATGAATGTCTGCCTGAAGACAATAAGTAACCATACAACTGACCATGCCCACTGACTTAGTTAGGGTTTCTATTACCATGAAGAGACACCATGACCATGACACTCCTATAGAGAAAAATATTTAATAGGGGTGCTTATATTTCAGAGGTTATTCCATTATCATCATGGTGGAACATGGCAGTGTGCAGGTTTACATGGTGCTGGACAGGTAGCTGAGAGTTCTACATCTTGCAGGCAACAGGGAATAAACTGTCTAATTGGGTGTGGCTTGAGCATATATGAGACCTCAAAGCCTGCCTCCACAGTGACATACTTCCTCCAACAAGGCCATACCTACTATAAAAAAAAGCCACAGCTCCCAATAGTACCACTCCCTTCGGGATGGTTCCTTGCAAACCACCATATTGTACTTTCTGGCTCCCAAAGGCTTGGAGCCATATCATAATGCAAAACTGCATTCAGTCCAACTTCAAAAGACCCTATAATCTATCAGAGTCTCAACAATGTTTAAAAGTCCAAAGTTCAAAGTCTCTTATGAGATTCGTGTAATCTCTTAACTGTAATCCCATCTAAAATCAAAATAAAAAATTAGATCACATACTTCTAACATGTAATGACACAGGATATATATTACCACTCTAAAATATAGGAAAAGAGCATATTGAGGAAATACTGAACCAAGACAAGACTGAAAATCAGCTGAGTAAACTCTGAACTCTTCATCTCCATGTATGATGTCAAAGCATGTTCTTCAGATCTCCAGTTCCTTTCGGCTTCATTGACTGCAACACATTTCTTTCTTTTGGGCTCATTCCATTCCCTGTCAGCAGCTCTCATTGGCAGGTATCCCATAGCTCTGGAATCTCCAACATTTTGGGGTCTCCAAGGCAATCCAGGCTTCAACTTCACAGCTTCATGCAATGTTCTCTCTAGACCTTCATGAAGAGACACCCCTGCAAGTTCTTAGGGACAGCTGCCATCTAACAGCTCAAATTGGGAACACTCAAAGTCTCCATGGGTGCCTGGTAGATCTTTGTATTTATAAATATAGCATCAATATTGTCATTTTCTAGTGTGAACTATAGAATAAAAGAGATAACTAAAATCCTCAAGCAGAAAACATGGTATTAGTGGTTTGTGAAAAAGAACAATCTTACCCGTGATATATTTTTATATAATAGGAATGATTATATTATTATCTGTGGCTTAGGAGAACACTGTAGAGAGCAGGTGAAAGTGAGTTTATAGGATTAAAAGAGAGAGCTATGTGCTCCCTGGTAAACCTTGTTCTCTCTCAAAGCTATAATGCCCTCATGTGATAAGTAAAATAAGTTATATTCATATGACTCAAACAATATTTGTTATTTTATATAAATACATTAACTTTTATCTGTTATTCATTATATTCATATTATACATAAAATGTATCCCTCTTTACAAATAAAGTAATTAAGTTGTTGTGTAAACAAATGGAAGTATGTGTACAGAGAAAGAGAGAGAGAGAGAGAGAGAGAGAGAGAGAGAGAGAGAGAGAGAGAGCCCTGACACATGCCTGGCCTCAGAGTCTTTCCTTAGTTTTAGAGGCAAATTCTATAACCTGTTTCTTTTATCCTTAGCTGTAAAGCCAGAACCATGTACCTGAAGTTGTTAAGTTCTGTTGCTTTCTGGGGCTGGAACATGGCCCCCTTGTTTAATTACCTCTTCACCAGCTTTCTGTGTTCCATGGTTACCTTCACTTAAACTTCTGTCCTGAAACTGCATATGTAGACCAGACTGGCCTCAAACTCAGAGATCTGCCAGTCTCTGCTTTCTGAGTACTGGAATTAAGACATGGATTACCACACCAGGCTCTAAGCTTTTCTTCAATTCCTTTTCACAATTTGAAAACTCAGCTGGTGAAATCTTGCCCTGAGGACACTGCTGTTTTTATTCCATTTTTTTAATCTCCTTGAATTCAGGACTTAGCTCCATTCCACTTCGTGGTGCTCCTTTTCTCCTCAAACTTTACATTTTACAACTTACCCTGCTGAGCCTGCTCCATTTCATTATACGTTTTCATTAGAATTACCACTGATAACTACATGGCAGAGCCTATACTAAGCTGTTTTGAGATTGCCTCTGCCAACAGAATTAATCCAAAAATTTTCACTTTGGCCTCAGGCAGATTTTTGGACAAGGGGAAAAGGCAGCCACATGTTTCACCAAAATATCACAAGATCCGGTCTCCAGGGTACATACTAACATTTTTCTCTTCTGTAACCTCTTGGTCCAGGTACCCACAGTTCACATCACGCTCAGCACCACTGTCTTCCATGCCTCTTGCTAGGATGTCCCATTAAGCAACACTTAACAGCATTCAACTGCTTTTCTGATCCACAGTCCCAAGGTCCATATTCCTTCAAACAAAAGCATGGTTAGGCCTATCACATTAATACCCCAGTCCCTGGTACAAATTTCTGTCTTAGTGTTTCTATTCCTGTGAAGACATACCATGACCACAACTAATCTTATCAAGCAAAACATTTAGTGGATTGGGTCACATTTTCAGAGATTTAGTCCATTATCATCTTGGTGAAACATGGTGGCATGTAGGCATACATGGTGCCAGAGAAGGAGCTAAGAGTCTACATCTTACAGGCAACATGAAGTGAACTGTCTCACTGGACATGGCTTAGCATATGTGAGACCTCAGAGCCCAGTGACACACTTGCACCAGTAAAGCCATACTTTACTCCAGCAAAGCCACATTTCCTAATAGTGCCACTCCCTTTGAAGGCCATTTTCTTTCAAACTACCACATCCACCACGAGAGATTTTCTTGAAAGATCTATCAGATATTATAGATAGGGTCAATGTTATATGTTTTATAAAATATATGGTTATTCTATCTTTAAGAATATTTAGAAAAATCCTCAGACATAGTTCATGCCCATAATCCCAACAACTGGGAAACTGAAGAAGAAAGATAATTGATTTCAGATCATCTACTCCGGACGGCCTAATGGCTTCTTCATTTGATGCCTACTAATTTATGTTTGGTTCACTACCATGCAGACCTACATAACTTCCGTTAGACCAGGAGGTACATTTAACACAAGTGAGATATGTGAGTGAACATCAGTGACCATGATTTTGGCTTGTTCTGTCACTCACCATATCATCCAGCTGGTATTTCTGTGACAGAGTCGAAGCTACTGCTGAAGTCAATATGTAGAAATACTAACTTTAGACATGAGGAAACTCCTCCTAGGAAATAGTTTATGGCATTTATATTAGACTCTGTCTAAGGTCTGAATAAACCACAGGTCTCAGTTATATTGATCAGTGTTCAATACCCTGTTTTAATGATGAAATGCTATTGTTCTAATAATAATTTAAACTTAAAAGTATGCCTGATATCAAAAATTTGAAAAGTCTTATGACTAACATTAAAGAAATAATGTTAAATGATGTGCCTCTCTTTATTTGTGCCCTCTATTTGTAGAAAGAAGGAAAACCAGTTCTTACCTCAGATCACAAATACAGGGCTTACATGCATTTTTAAATGAGAAAGAAAAACACACACTATATTCACTTTTGATACTAACATTAAATTAATAGAAAATAAAAGAAATATCAAGAGTTGATAAACATTGTACAGTTATCCCAGAAGTATAGAGGTAGAATTGAAATTAACAGCAAGTGTATCATCAGCCATGGTCTAAGATTATAACTTTTATAAATCCCTCTGTATCAGTTTTTAAGTGGCAGATTAGATATATTTGTGTGATTCATCTCCTTTTTTTGTTTAAATTGGCTTACACGGTATTTTGCTTCCATTTGTGGTTATCATAGTATTTCACTGCTTCCTCCCTCCCCTGCAGTGGAAAGTAGAACACTGCTCTGTCTTCTATTTCTTAGATACACATTTTACCCCTGTGTTCTACTTTCCACTTTACTCTGTTGCCTTTTCACTCTGTCCTCTAGTGTAGACACATTTTTAATGTTTCTCACAATACATTGTAGGAAGGTGTATTTGCTAGATTCCTTGAAAATATTTCAACATTAAAAAATGATATAAATTGAGAAGATATTGTTCCAATTCCATAAAAAGTTCAAAATTCTTTTCATTCTATAGGAAAAAATACTTGAACAGATCAGGTCTCTTTATGCATTTACTTTGGGTGTTGCAACTCAAATTTACAGTTTGTTTTGATAATTGTGGCATAAATAGGGGTCTCTATTTCAGTGTAACTGAATAAAACTCGAATAAATATAGTATTTATGTGCAAATCCCATGTTCTTCCATTAAGGGGAGATAAATATTTGCAGAATTACAACTGAAGTAAAATAAAGAAATGTAAACAGTCGTTGAAGGAAAATTGAATATTGGAATAATGGCAGACTGCTGGGGTGAATGGATCCAAGTGGAGATCATAACACAGTATGAAAGTTCATTCAAATTATGTTAACAGAGCTGAATGTACACAAAAGAAAGCACCATGGACCATATTTGTAAATGATGAGGGGAAACTTTAAAAGTATTCTAATTCTTTAATTGGAATAATTAGGTGCAAATTCCGTGTTTATGTTTTTCAATGCAGTTTTGCATAAAGACAAAAGGGGGGAATTCTAAGGTTTAAAAACAAAAGACTGGTTTTGTTCATCCCTGGAGAAAAGAGAATAGATGCTAAACCTTTCAGTATTGAAACAAAATAAGGATGCTAAACAATACTGAGAAACAGTACATTTTATTTTCTCAGTGCTGAGCAATACTGGAAACAGATGTAGTTTGCTTACCATATGTCAAAACCTTACTGAAAATGTGCAGTGTGGTTTCAGTTCTTGCATTGACAATTACATGTGCCTATGGGAGAAAAGTGATAAACCAAAGGTTTATCAAAGTCAACAGATTGCTAATCAGGATGTTTCCTGTAACCACCCTGATCTGGACTCATCAACCCTGTCATTACACTATAGACTATGTGCAATTTCATCAAATTATTTCCTCGAAATTCTACCATAAAATCACACAGTCTTCATGAAAACCATGAGGCAGTGATTTCCATTATGTTTAGTGAACTAATAAATTCAATTTTACTTATTAACTATTTTTTCATATTATGGCATTATAAGAAATGCATAATTTTTAATGCTGTGAAAATGTGAAATAGTTTATTCATAACTCTGTACATAATCCACCATGTTGTAGAAAATAAAACAAAATTATAACAAAGTAAGCCAAATAAGTTCCTATGTTATCTTCAAAGACTAATTAATAGTTTGTAAAATGCAAAAAGTTACATAAAATTACAGTATTCTAATGTATGTTTCCTTTTTGCATATGTATCACCTACAGGGAGTGAGAAAAATACTACTAAGAAGATTAAAAAGGAACAAAACCCAATTAAAGGACAAACATTATCCCTTGCACATACGACTAATTGCATGTATGAATAGTACCAAGATTAAAACCTAATTGCCTTATTTCCATTATGATACCACAAAAGAAAAACCACATATTGTTTAAAAAGCAATTGAATTTTGAATTTAATGTTTTGCTATGATAGGCTTGAGACTTTATGCTGTGACACTATTCCTGGGGAGATCTGAACAAAGGTCTAATCAAAACAGGGAACTAACAACAGATTAAATCAAGGGTACCACCGAAGTTAAAATGGGTGAACTATTGAATTTCTTGAGCTTACTTACAGGAATATCAGTGAGGAGTTACTTGCAGAAGTGACTCAAACACAACTACACCACCCAATCCTTCTCATGCACGGATGACAGCTCACCAAAGCTGTAGACATGGAACACATTGCATAGTCTACATGTAGCTCAACAGGGTTAACATTGCTCTTTTCATGCAGTTCAGCTGGGCAGAGTCTCTTGCGGGCATCATGACTGATCTCTGCTTATTTCTGGCAACTTGCCTGTTCTTTGTTTCATTCTAGTCACAAGGATGGTCTGTACCTCTTCTAGACAGCCCAGTTTGTCTAAAAGTGTCTTACAGGCAGTCCTTACTACTTACGTATGTGTGGGCATCTACTGAATCTGGTCAATTTGGGGGACTTCCTGAAGCCTTGGGGTTGCTTACTTCCCAACCTTAAGGAGCTTCTCTGCAGGGAGAAGAATGAAACATTTCATCTCGCCTTAGAATCACCTGTTGTTTCACCTTCTGTTAAAGTACTTGGTTGTTTTATCTCCCCTTTAACACCTGTGTCTTATTAAACATTCCTCTAAGATGGATAGTTTTATTTTAACAGAAATCGATACATAATAGACAGACAACTTTAAGAACCACCTTTTTTTGCAGGCTCACTGTTTGTTCAAAGTCCAAAAAGTATTTTGTTTTCTGACTCCTGATACAGTCACCTTGACTACATCATGGAATGGTGGTAATAGTAGAAAAAAGTGCAGGAGGATGTGGTGGAATTCGTAATTGCAAAACTGGGAAGGGTTTGAGGTTTCTGTTTAGACAAATCGCATCATCCCCCCAGTTGACCTAAAGACCTTTCACAAAGCTCCACCTGCTAAAAATTCCATTGTGTTTCATATTGTCATACTGAGCACCAAGCCTCCATTGTATAGACCTATGGGTTGAAGTAGGGAGATTCAAATCATTTCCAAATTTCAGCAATAGATGTGGATAATGTCAAAGGAAGTAGCAGATAGCTTGATAAAATGAGATAATGGCTGTGTCTGTATTACTCATGCTGCTACTTACAGACTGTAGAATTTTGATTACTCTGGTCACTTAGCATTTTAAATATGAGAAACAAAACATCCCAATCAGAAAGAACTAATAATTAACAAATATAAACGTTCCTCAAATTTTATATTTTGCATTTTGAAAGTTTTGTTTGTATTTCTCATATCATAAGTATGTGTAATAAGGCTACTTTGCCTCCGTTTAGTGTAAGAGGAAAAGTAGTAGCCATATGAGGTGAACATTTGTAAAATACATCCTGAAACAATGAAGGGAAGCCAGTGAGTGAACGAGAATCTTACTCAGTCAGGTACTTCCTCTACCTCTCTACTCTAGTAAACAGTGGTTTGCTAATTTGTCTTTAACCATTTCCAAAGTTCAATAGTTCTCTCTGAATCTGTTTCTATCCTTCCATTTTCATGATGCAATTTGTTCAGTAATCGAGTTGCTTCAAGTTCAAGGCCTGTGTTCAAGCATATGGGGTGATAAAGTATTGAGAATTTTCAATAGAACTCTAAAACTTCCAGTGAGACCGTAGATAGATAAACTGTTTCCCTGTTGAATATTTTGTAGTCATGATATTGAGAGGTATGATCCTTATGATCAGATTGTTCTAGACAACCTTTTGAGTTGTTTCTCTCATGAGAGGACAAAGACATGGAAAACAAAGAATTTTAACATACTAGAAATGGACTCTAAGCTGGGTGGTGGTGGCACACGCCTTTAATCCCAGCACTCGGAAGGCAGAGCCAGGTGGATCTCTGTGAGTTCAAGGCCAGCCTGGTCTACAGAGTGAGATCTAGGACAGGCAAAAAATGACACAAAGAAACCCTGTCTCAAAAAACAAAAAACAAAAAACAAAAAAAACAAAAAAAGAAAGAAAGATAGAAAGAAAGAAAGGAACTCTAAACGATGTCTTTTTTTTTTTCTCCTGGAAGAAATATTTTAAATGCTGAGTTTCAAATTATAGATTTTGTATTCTATATAAAACTCCATGATCTGTCAGTATTTGAAGACCCTGAGTTTTCTTAGCATCTAGTATATGCCATATTAGAGAGATGTGATAATTTTTTATCAAGATGAATATGTAGCATATTATATAATAATCCAGATACCAGGATGTTTTAAAATGAAAGATAGTGAGAACTGATATATTTTTAAATACATTTTTAACCTGACTAAAAATAAACAATCCTTATTAACAAAAAAAAGAGATAAAACAAGAAATAAAAAAATCAAAACAAAAATAGACTTCTTGTGTTCCTCTTGGGAATATTTCTTGAAATGTAATAACATTGGATTTCTTTTCAATAGTCACTCAAGTGGAAGGTCATAGACCATGAGAGAAGATCCAGTGAGACTTTTACATGAGTATTGTCTGTAGGTGTTTTTAAAGGGACAAGCTGTTATTTTAAGAAGACCTATAAATAAGCCCTACTTATAGAAAGGGTACCATATATTTTGGCCTTCATGTTGAAGGCAAAATTAGAAAATGAATGTCTTTATGAACTGAGTGTAAACTTCTGTCTTTTTCAATGTAAACATCCTTCTGTATATTTTGCAACAATTCAATATGTAATGCTTTTAAAATCTCAAGATTCCTTTCTTCTGGTAATCTACACAATCACGAAAAAGAGCTCCTAAACCTTATAATTTGTTTCTCTGTTTTTGAAATATAGTATTTAACTAGAAAACAAAAAAGCACCCAACTATACTCTCAATATTTTAAAGTGCAATTTTGAGACTCATTTTAAATATCTCATAGAACAAGAACAGCAGGAATTATAAACAATTAGGCTTTAGGTGTGTTTGATAACATTAAGAATCAAAGACATAAGATACTAGTGAATATTTATTTGAATAATAGACATAATTATCTCCACATAAAAAGAAAAATTCCTTTTAATGTATGACTGGTATAAGTTGAATTTATTTGCAAGTTGTGTCACCTGTAAATATTATTAAATCATGAGTGATAAGGATATATAAAAATTTTCCAGACCCGCTAGAAATGTGTTCATAATTAATGTAATTTAAGCATAATTGTGCAGTTTGTCAAAATTCTAACATTCCTAATATGCTGTTTGAAAGATCTGTTTATCATTATATGTTTTGTCAGTTACACTCTGAAATGCTCCAGTATTGCTGCTTTAACAATTTAGACCATAATCATGGCAGAGTTTTTAATCAAATCACTATTAAGGAATGCTGGGAAGATACTTGAGATTTTACTCTCAAAGGAGGATTCATTTATACATGTACAGCATGTTGTCTAGTTAACATCTAGTAAATATTTGAAATGTAAGTATTTTTATTAATATAATTAACAATAGTATATTATTTATTAATAGCTGGACAAAGTGCCTTTGGTATTTAATAAATGCAACAAAAGTTAGAATTGTTTTCTGTGACATATAACTAAATTGATTACTTCTAAACATCATTTTATCCATTAATGTAGTTAAAGACTTGTCAATCAATTTAGTTTTCATCTTTAGTAATGAGCTTGTGCTATATATACCTTCAGGCATTTTTATTATTTTTTAACTTAGTAATGGTACTGTGTGTAGAAAATTAAAATTCAACAAGAGATAATTATAATTTATTGAGCTAATAAAATATAAAAGACATGTTCTTTATAAACTCAAGGTGAGAGCATAGTTTGATAGAATTTACAGCAGTATAGATTTTCATTGATCAATTATATATTGTGACTAGCCAGGTAGATTTATAATTTGAAATGATTTCCAATAATACATTTCTGCTACATTATTATTTAAATACTGTTGGTTTGCTCATTTGTCTTTCCTGCTGTAATCCCGCCACCATGATTGTTTTATGTGCGACTTGCTTGCCTTCTACTGTAAGGGTCTGAGAATTGCTGATGAAGACCCCAGACTCCAACCGTGTGCAAAAACAGAGCATTTCTTCTGCAGAAACGACCAGCATTCAGGGTCAACCACTTACACAAAGCGGCAACCTTGAGAGAAGCCACAGGCTCCTTTGAAGCATAGCTAGGGGAAATCTAGGAATGGTGAAGTCATCTTAAACACAATTGGTCAAACAAGCAGTTACATTAGCACATTTCTGATTGGCTGAGGTCTTAGTTCTTCCATTTTTGGACATGCTTGGGCAATTCTGGGCAGGTTTCAGGGGGATTACAGGAACTGTCCTTTTTTGGTCATCATCTTGAGATACTGTGGAGGCTGGCTGAGACCTTGGACATGTTCTCTCCCTTGTTCCTGCTGTCAAAGGGCTTGTCCTTGAACGGCCCTTTCTTTGAAATAAACCTAGTTTGCTGGATATTAGATCCAATTGTAAAATGGACGATGTCCTGGACTTTCACTAGAAGCAGAAGATCAGTGTTTACACTTCTTCTGCCACACCTGTTAGTCAAGAAACTATGGGACAATAAATTTCAAACAATAGTACCATTGACTGAAGACAACTTTATCAGTCAAAAATGATTATTTTATATAGAATTTAGACTACTGAATATTGTGTCCTCAGGGAAAAACATTTAATGGGAAATATTTTAAGACAGTGAAATTCTTTAAATAATTTTGTTTTAGTCTATGATTTAGATATTTGAAGCTCATTATTTGAGATTTTATATAAAAATTATATATATATATATATATATATATATATATATATATTCATGGCAATTTCTAGTCAACATGGAATTTATGAAATCTAACCTTTAAAATATACACTTGTTAGAATCCCCAATGAATATGAGTTTGAAGAAAAATAAAAAGTTTTCAAAGATGTAATTATTACCTTTTCAGATGTTAGGATTGTAATGGATTAAACTTCAATCCAATGGCCAAATAAGTGACAAGATATGTTTCAACTATACAATGTCTTTGAGGCATCTATTATATTAAAAAAAAACATAGGTAATAAAGGATCTGAGATGTATTTGTTAGTGTCAGACCAAATAGAACCTAATACAATGCTTGGAGATGCCAGAGGAGAGCATTAGATTCCCTGGAACTGGAGTTACAGATGGGGGTGTAAGCCAACATATGAGTGCTGGGAATTAAATCCAGGTCCTCTGGAAGAGAAGCCAGAGTTCTTGACCTCAGAGACATATCTACAACCCAAAGACAATATTTTAACAATGACCAAAAATTATGTTTTATGAAAACAAAACTTTCAGTTTCTCAGGAAGTGGTAAGAATGGTGTGTACATATAACATCCAAGTAGCAAAGTACATGGAAACAAAAACTGAAAGAATTGAAGAAGAAATGTGCCAGCAAACTTTGTAAGTGTTTTATTAGTTACTTGAGAATTTAGTATAACATGTTTTTATCATATTCATCTATCTTCTCAAACTCTCCCAGATCCTGTCCCCTTCTTATCCACCAAACACTGCTTTTTTGTTTATTTGTTTGCTTTGTTTTGTTTTACATTAAGACCAATCTTTTTTTTGGCCAAATATTCTTGAATGTGTGGTATTTCACTGACATGGTCTACTCCTCCAGGGTTACACTAAGGGAAAATGGACTTTCCCTGTCACAGCAGCTAACAGATGTTAATAGCTCCATTGCTAAGGATGGGGTTTCATACCCAACTTCTGTCTCCATGCTGTGGATCAGTCTGCTCTGGGTTTGAAAAGGCCAGTGAATTCAGTTGCAATTGCCATTAATTCACACATGCAGCTTGTCCTGATGTGTCTACAAGATACTGTTTCTTATAATCACCTACCACATCTGGCTCTTACTCTCTTCCTACTCCTTATTCCACACTCATCCTTGAGCCATGAGAAATAAAAAGAGCCTACATGTCCATTGATGGATGAACAATTAATAAAATGTGGTATATTAAATAATGGAATATTATTCAACTTTTAAAGATGAAATTACAAAATCTTTAAGTAAGTGGATTTATCTGGAAATTATTCCAAGGTAGTATAGTCCAAAAAGACAAATGGCACATATTTTCTTTCATTTATGAATGCTAGATTGAATCATCAGATGTATGTTTCATTCAACATATCAAAAAGGGTAAGAAAATAATAAAAAGCTGTGGGATTGTCCCCCCCCACACACACACATGAGGAGAAGATGCAAGACAGTGATATTAAGAGGGAAAATAAAATTATGGAACAAGAAAGACTGAATGAGATGGAGGATTGGGTAAAGAATAAAATATGGAGAAGGATAAATAATAATCACACCTTGTGAGGAAGTTGTATGAAAAACTACTACTGTAGATGCTTCCTAAGATATCATTATATGCATATATAAAAGAACTTAAATAGAGCTACCATGCTATGGGACAACAATCTCCTTACTACACATTACAGACTAACAAATAAAAAGCCCAATATTAGTAATGGATTACCTCCATTGTATTTGTTGGTCATTGATATTCCATAGAACCACAAAAATAACAAGCCATTGGCATTCTTGGTTTCTGTCTCAGATTAAGTTTTTGTTGCTGTGAATAGATGACATGACCATAGAAACTCTTTTAAAGGAAAAAATTTAGTTGGGGCTGGATTATAATCTCAGAGGCTTAGAGTTTTAGTCCATTGTCATGGTGGGATATAGCAGTATTCAGGCAGAAATGGTGCTGGAGAAAGAGCTGAGAGCTATACATCTTGATCTTCAGGCAACAAAAAGTGAACTGTCTTCCATATTGGGCACAGCTTGAGCATAGGCCACACCTATTCTAACCACCAAAGTTTCTCTCAAGAATATGATACTAATCCATGTATTGAAGATTCCACCTAATTGGCTCAGAGAATATGGAGAAGTCAAACTGGTTCTGATCTGGGATTTATACTTAGTTGATAGTGTCTGCAGCTTGGGAACAGGATACACATTTTCCCAGAAAGCTAAAGAGTTAAAGAAACTCTTGTTTCAGAAACAATTATGTTTGAACTTCAACAACAGAAATTAAGTTTTATCACATTGAAACTAGGCATAATACACAGCATTGTGGAGTTGACAGATCTGATGACTATGGAAGTATCCTCCCAGGAATACTATCAAAAAGAGGCTAGCCCTGTGTTCTGATCTTCCTACAGCTATATTCTGAACAAGGGCTTGTGGTCCCTTGGTGATTCTAAGACCTGGGTCTGTATCCGCTGCTCAGTCAGTAACTCACTACAGGAACCCTGAAGTCACATAGTGGATTTGGAGTCAGCATGTCCTCCACAGTCCATAATTGATAAAACTGCAGTCGCACAATAAAGAGTCAAGGGATACACAATATCTGATTAAAGTTTCATCTACATACTGAACTTATAAAAAGGTACAGCTAAAAGCGAGCATGTTCGTTGCTCTGTAGAGCTTCTCTAGAGACAAGACTGACTCAGAATGTTTCCATTTGCAGTTTGTTCACTGCCCTCTTGTGCTTCTATTGTAATAAACATTCTTTTTCAACAATAGGTACACAATTCAATACTTTTTGCTCATAAATATGTAATTTACTATGTAGTTTCCAGGTCTGTTAACCTTTCTTAAATCTATGCCTTAAAATATTCCCAAGTAAAATGCAAAATATAGTAAATCATCTTGTTGTTATCTCCTTATCTACAAATTGCTCCAAAGATCATTTGTCTGATATTAAAATTTGCCACACGATGTAAGATTTGATATCAGAGTAAACTTTACAAAATACATGTAGCCATACAAGAAAAATACATTATACTCCAGATAGTGTATCACTTATTAAAATATTGTATGCTATATCAATAGGTAATTATAAAATATGGGTTTAAATAATGTGAGAATTATTTATTTTTGTACATCTGTTGAGCTTGTGCCCGGCCAGAAGTTTTATTCCTATTGACTAGTGTTCATGGTATTGGAAGGTACCCTACACAATACAGGAGGAGAAAAGTAATCATTAATGTCAGCCAGACACAAACTCTGTGACCTACAACAGCAACTTGCCTACAATATATACTGGTGTAATGGTAGCACATATATTATGGTAATAACCAGCAGTTTTTATTTGATCTAAGGCTAACTTTATGAGATGAAGCACATATTTGTTCATTTATTTTCAACAACCTCACTTTCAAATAATATTATGATGGTCAGATTTTAAGCTTTAGAGTCAATTAAATCCAATATTATTATGTAACAGTATGAATATTGTTAAAAATAAAATGAGAATAATAATAAGGTACCTATATGTATAAATCACTATTTCCTTTTAAACTTTCTCAACTAACAAAATCTAAAATCCTGAAATGGACACAAGTTCTCACATTTTATTAATGAGCCTTTGTTACAGTTGGTGTTTTTCTAGTATAAGCAACATTACTTTAGGCTTCTTGCACAACACGCAATTACCAATTCTCAATTCTTAAATACGCATCTGTTTTGACATGATTGGGTCTTTAACTGAGGCCGAGAGATTACTGTGGATGCCAGGCTGAGTGTTCCTATAGGTTGCTGTGGAAAAACCACTTATAAAAAATTTTGAGCTATTTGTAGAACTTGGATGCTTAAGGTTTAAGTGCTAATTTGAGTTGCTGTTGCATTTAGAGGAATCGATTCTTAGCCTCTAGGAAATGTCAACTTTATCGTTTCTCTTTTCAAATACCACAGTATTTGCATTATTTTTCAGTATACAACCTCTTGTGGATAATATTTTTGAGGTATGGTCCAGTGGAGCTGCACAGACCCCAAACATTACAAACTATTGTCATTTCTCTTGGCTATCTTCTAGAACCTGACAGGAAGACCCTGTTGCTAAAGCAGCACAAACTTGAATCATATAACACGGGGAACTCTATCTGGTACTTAACTGGAAGCTTCATTCTCAACTGACTGTCTTCCCTAGTGCTAGAAGGCACAGTGCCGCCTTCTAAAGGAGGAGAAAAGTAATCACCAATTTTCCCCAGCAACGAACATAAAAAGCTACAGTTATGACCAGTTTGACAAGATGTCCACTGCTACAGCTGTGACACTAATATTAGGGGAGCAACCGGAGAGTTTCTAATTGCCTTTAAGGTCCTCTCCCCAAGATAAAACGCCATACATGACCTGAGTTTTGTGTCAATGACCTGTAGTCACACAGCTCCTAAGGGAAAAACTACTACTATTATGCTTCTAAATGTGCATGGTATTATTAAACCACTTCCACTGTCTTCTCATTATGCCCATAAGTGAATACAATATATTAATTTCTCCAAGAACAAATAAAAATTGAAACAGAACAAGACACATTTATTTATTTATCTCTATATACTTATTTTAAATAGTATAAAGTTAAATAATATGAACAAAAATTATCATACAAGATTTACAAAAGAAAAATAAACTTACTACAATATTATTTTTTTACTGAAGTGAAAATAAGACCACAATGAGATGCCACTTCACACTAATCTTGCCTGGGTATAAAGTTCTCTAAAAGAGGTATAGCAAGTGTTGACAAGAATACAGGAAAACAAGCCAGGGGAGGTGGCACACACCTTTAATCCCAGCACTCGGGAGGCAGAGCCAGGCGGATCATGGGACTTCAAGGCCAGCCTGGTCTCCAGAGTGAGATCCAGGACAGGCACCAAAACTACATGGAGAAACCCTGTCTCCAAAAACCAAAAAGAGGAGAGAGATAGAGAGAGGGAGAAAGAGAGAGAGAGAGAGAGAGAGAGAGAGAGAGAGAGAGAGAGAGAGAAAAGAAGAAGAAGAAGAAGAAGAAGAAGAAGAAGAAGAAGAGGAGGAGGAGGAGGAGGAGGAGGAGGAGGAGGAGGAGGAGGAGG
>CABHPQ010170782.1:31393-46394 GCA_902168405.1 Peromyscus aztecus
CACACACACACACACACACACACACACACACACACACACACACACACACACACACGGTGAGCTTAAGAGCTACTTTCAAAGAATTTATGTCAATACATTCCTTCACAGTTAGAGGGCGCTGGTGAACCAAATTAATTCTTAGAGATTCAATAACCAAACTGCAGAACCTATCTAACAACAAATATTATATATGCCTTACATCTCCTTCTCAATGCTTGAAGTCAAGAATGCCTGCTCAGTGGAACTTAACTTACCTGATTCTATTTTGTATGTTTAACTGACTGAGCTATTGCTAGTCAGCTACAGCCTTAGAACCAAGTCAATTTAGACACCAGGTTACCTGTGGCCAGACTCACACACTATCCTCCATTATTATTTCATGGCTAGGCTTCTTTGCATTAGAAAACCATGCATATCATTTGCTGCATCCACTTCTAAAAGGCTTCAGACTCTTCAAGGATGATTTTAAAGTTATGATAGTGCTGCCCAGGCAAGGTGTAGGGGCCACTATCTTGTGTGCTACAGCTGGTGAGCATCAGGGAAAGTGCTCCTGTACTCATGACCTCAGGGCCTGCTCTCCCACCTGCCTCAGGCATTGATAAGTGGGGATGGGGTGGAGTGAGGAAGGGGGGCAGGGGAAGGGCATCTCTCCCCCGCCCATGCCCTTCAGAAAAATAAAACTAACGTTTGGAGAAATGTGCTCCCATAGAATTAGTCTTGCTTTGTTTATTGTTTTCTTTTACTTTTGTTTTTTGAAAAGACCTAGAGCAACACCAGGATAACCAAGCGGCATTCCAGTGAGGGCCCAGTTTAGACTCATTGTGACTTGGCGAATGCCTTGCTCCAGTTTGTAACACAATCACAAGCAATGCTTGCCTCCACAGTGGCTTTCTAAAAGTACTGAGGAATTGTTCTGCTCCTTTTTCTTTCTATGTTGACACAGACCAGTAAGAAATCAATTAGTACTGTAAATTTATTAATCAGCTGGGCAGTTCATAAATTACCTGCTAAATTCTTTAATGGCTTGCAAATTTATACAGAGGTCACAGAACCTAACAGTGATTGAAACTGTGTAGATCAGCTGTGAAATCTCAAAAGAAAACATTCTGTCAACATTGTATACAAATTACATCATTAAAGTTGGCGATAGTGATGTAGGAGATTAGATCATTTTGTTCATCTAACAATTATTTCCTAGAGTGTTCTGTATGTCAAGACATATGCTAAGTGCCAAGAATTTAAAGTTGAGTGAGAAATAGGCCGAACTTTAATGGGATCATTATTTAAACAGAGAGACAAATGCAAACAAATAGTTACATTACACAGTCAGATACATACTAACAGGAAGGAAGAAAACCAGGTATGAAAAGAAAGCCAAGGAACATCTACTCTATGCCTTCTTCCCGAAGGGAATAAAACCATAAGTTTAGCTGAATAGTGTTCATAAGTCATTTTGCAACTTAAGGAATTGATCAATGAAGACAAAGCAGGGTTAGGCTTTATGATAATTACAGGCTAGATATTTCAGAAGTTTAAGGCAAATGTTATGAGACAAATGGAGATAAGTATATATAAAACAAAGAGCATTGTATAATGGTCTATAGGAGTATATATAATTTATATGTGTGTGATATTGCTTTTTCAATGTAGAAAAATGATTGGAAGACAAATGTGGGAGTAAAACCAGAATAATGACTAAGCAAGAAAATCACTTTACCTGTCAATTATTTATATCACAACAGATAATTATCTTCTGTATTACCACATGTCATTTAGCATACAAGTACAGAAGCTTACAGGAATCTTCAGAAATAAATTACTTTGTTCCTTGCATATGCTTTCTACAAACAAGTAATATCCACAAAGTGTGTGTTGTGTGTGTAAAGAAGTTCATAGTCAGAACTGACCATTGTAACCCCTAACCTTAAATGACAGGCCCAAATGCAGGCACACACACACACACACACACATACACACACACACACACACACACACACAAAGAGAAAGAAATAAAGACTGTGTAAAAATATTTTTAGTATATATGAGGTATACATAACCAAAAATGAATTTCATGTTTATTGCTGTATTTCATCTTTAAGACATTTCATTGCATATCAGCGAATATTTCAAAATATAAATAAAACTCTACAACCTAAATTATTTATCCCCGAAGCATATCGGGAAAGAGATATTTGATGTGTATCTTATTATATTCTCTTTAGTGGCAACTGTCTCATTAAACAGGTTATTTTCCCAGAGGCTTCTGGCTTGTTTCCTGTGTAGTGTGTAAATACACTCCATTACTTTTATTTTTTTTTCATTCTATCAATTTTTGTTTGGGCATTTTCTTTCTTATTTTGTGATTCTGGGACCTAATATGTTGTACAAAAGTAAGCAGAGTGGCTCCTTGTGGGCCTGCTAAGGACTAATTCTTCCTATCAACTATTCACTAACCCAGAACAATCCCCAAGGCCCTACAATTAATCTCAAGTTCTACAGAGCTTTATTTTATTTTTTAATCATCTTTTGTATTTTATACTTTTTATTTTGTTATCATTTTCAGTTGAGTTTAACTTGCCTTTCTCTTAACGTTCATAGAGTTTTCAAACTATATCTCCTGTGATAATTAATACAACGCATGATCTAGGGTCACGGAATGTTGTTCTTATATCATCCATTTTTTTCTTTACCATATATTTCTCCACATTTTAAAAGTTTGCCTTTTATATTAACATCTGAAAAAATTTGATCTTTTAAAAGATACTCAAGGAACACACTGAGAATTTGAAAGACTTTAGACATTATTTGTTAATAATATTAAATCTAATGGATGGCCCTGGATATACTAGAATGATCTTCAAAGGTTAAGTTATGCTATTCACCAAAGATTGATTTTCATATGAATTCCATTACTGAGCACATTAACTGTTATTTTAAATCTTAAGCACTACATTAGTGGAATTAGTTCATAATCTGCTAGTATTGCAAATTATCCAAAGTGTTTTTGAATGTCACTCCTGGCTGTGACATATTGTGGCCAAACACAGGCTATAAATGATTGTCATTGGAGATAAGAAATGTTCTTATATCTTTGTTAACACATAAAAAGAAACACAACAGAAAAATGCATTGCATAAATAGAGTTTTGTTAAGAATGTGACCACTTTATAATATTATGGTATCATAACTTTAAGAAAAATTTCAATATGTGAAATACAACTTTCCAGAAATGACTAAATACCATATTTTATTAAAAAGAATACTTCTGGGCTGGTGGGAGCACCCTGCTTATACCCAGGTAAGCCCCCACTCTTTGACCACAAGCACTCTTCAAGAACTCTCCCAGCATAACTCTAACAGCCCTTCCTCTCCTGGACATCCTATCCCACCCACATCTCCAGCAGAAGTCCCCTGCTCCAAAAGAGGCCATACCAGCACCCAAAATCCCCAGAGGCCACTACAACACCTAGATCCCAAGCATACACCTTTGGTGGAAGCCCCCTGCTCCACCAGTGGACATACTGGCAGCCAGAACTTGAGTATGCCTTGCTAAATCGGAGGCCACTACAGTTACTAGATCTTCCAGCCCCCAACTAGGTTGGCATTGTGTTCCTCAATATATTGTGCACCCTAATAAATTTATCTGGGTTCAGAGAACAGAACAGTCACTAGATATAGAGGCCAGAAAATGGTGGCACACACGCCTTTAATCCTAGCATTCCGACAGCAGAGATGCATCTGGATCTCTAAGTTCAATGTCACACTGGAAACAGCCAGGCATGGTGATACATGCCTTTAATCCCAGGAAATGATGGCAGGAAGCAAAAAGGTATATAAGGCATGAGGACCAGGAACTAGAGCCTCTTTAAGCTTTTAGCGTTCAGCAGCAGTTCAGCTGAGATTCATTTGGGTGAAGACTCAGAGGCTTCCAGTTTAAGGACACAGGATCAGCTGAGAAGTTGGCAAGGTGAGGTTGGCTGTGGCCTGTTCTGTTTCTTTGATCTTTCAGCATTCACCCCAATACCTGGCTCCAGGTTTGTTTTTATTAATAAGACCTTCTAACAATTTGTGCTACACCCAACTTGAGCAGAAACCCACACCCCGAGACGCTTTACTTAACCAAAGGACAACCCCACAGTAAGACCACAGAGAACACGGAAACCAAGGAACAACAACATCAGTGAAAAATCCAACAAAGATAAACTCAGAATTGGGACCTAGACCTATAACCACCCTAAACATAGATGCCTAAAATCCAGTGTAACAAGACAATGAACAACAGCAAGGAAAATATGTTACCATCAGAGTTCAACCATCTATTCTACCAAACCTTGAATATGCCAGTGCAACTGGAGTACAAGAAAATGACCTCAAAAGCACACTTATAAAGATGACAGAGGCCCTTAAGGAGGAAATTAGCAAGTCCCTTAATGAAATCCAGGAAATTACAAAGAATTGGAGGAAATGAATAAATCCCGTAAATAAACCCTAGGGGGTAGGGGACAAACAGTTGAAGAAAACTGTTCAAGGCTTGAAAATGAAAGTAGCCACAATAAAGAAATTACAAATTTAGGGAATTCTGGAAATGGAAAAGCTGAGTAAGCAAGCAGGAACTAGAGAGTCAAGCATCACAAAGAGAATAAAAGAGATGGAAGAGAGAATCTCAGGTGTTGAAGATATGGTAAAATAAATAAAGACTGTCCAAGAAAGTCTTAAATCTAAAAGTTTCCGACACAAAACATCCAGGAAATCTGGGATACCATTAAAAAACCAAACCTAAGAAAAATAAGAATAGAAGGAAAAGAATTCCAGTTCAAAGACCCAGAAAATATTTTTTAACAAAATCATAGAAGAAAAATTTCCTAACTTAAAGAAAGACATGCCTATAAAGATACAAGAAACTTACAGAACACCAAATAGATTGGATCAGAAAAAAGTCACCTCACCATATAATAATCAAGAATAACACATCAGACAAAGAAAGAATATTAAAAGCTGCAAAGGATAAAGGCAGAGTAACATATAAAGGCGGATCTATTAGAATTACAGCTGACTTCTCAATGGAGACTCTAAAAGCCAGAAGGTCCTACAGAGATATCCTGCAAACTTGAAGAGACCACAGATGCCAGCCCAGATTACTATACCCAGCAATACTTTCAATCATCATAGATGGAAAAAACAAGATATTTCATGCTAAACTCAAATTTAAACAATATCTATCCATGAATCCAACCCTACAGAAGGTACTACAAGGAAAACTCCAACCCTAGGAGGTTAACTGTATCCACAAAAATACAGCCAATAAATAATCTCACACCAGCAAATCCCTAAGAAAGAAAACACACACACACACACACACACACACACACACACACACACACTCACACACACACACTATCAACACCAACAACAGCAACATAATAACAGGAATTAACAATCATTATTCATTGATATCTCTCGATATTAATGGGCTCAATTTCCCAATTAAAAAAAAAAACACAGACTAACAGAATGAATGCAAAAACAGGATCCATCCTTCTGCTGCAAAAAAGAAACAAACTTCAACATAAAAGACAGATATTTCCTCAGAATAAAGAAGGATTGGAAAAATATTTTCTAGGCAAATAGACCTAAGAAACAATCTTGCCATTCTAATATCTGTTAAAATAGACTTCAAACTAAAGTTAATCAAAGTAGACAGAGAATGACACTTCATACTCATCAAAGGTAAATCACCCAAGATGATTTTTCAGTTATTAACATCAATGCTCCAAACACAAGGGCTCCCAAGTTTATGCAGGAAAGCTAAGTCACATATAGATCTCTACACATTGTGAGTTGGAGACTTCAATACCCAACTCTCACCAATGAACAGATAATCCAGACCAAAAATAAACAGAAAAATACTGAGCTAACAGACATTATGAAACAGATGGACCTAAGAGATATCCACAGAATAATTCACCCTAACAAAAAAGAATACACTTTCTTCTCAACACTCTCCAAAATTGATCACACACTCAGTCACAAAGCAATCTGTATCAACAGATGCAAGAAATTTGAAATAATCCCCTTCATCTTATCAGACCACCATGAATTAAAGCTGTATCTCAATGACAACAGAAACAATAAGAATCCTACAAACTCATGAAAATCAAACAACTCTCTATTGAATGACCACTGTGCCAAGGAAGAAAAAGAAGAAATTAAAGAATTCCTAGAACTCAATGAAAATGAATGCACAACATATCCAAACTTACAGGACACAGTGAAAGCAGTGCTAAGAGGAAAGTTCATGGCACTAAGTGCCTTCATAAAGAAATTGGAGAGGCCGGGCGTTGGTGGCGCACACCTTTAATCCCAGCACTCGTGAGGCAGAGGCAGGCGGATCTCTGTGAGTTCGAGGCCAGCCTGGGCTACCAAGTGAGCTCCAGGAAAGGCGCAAAGCTACACAGAGAAACCCTGTCTCGAAAAACAAAAAAAAAAACAAAAAACAAAAAAAAAAAAAGAAATTGGAGAGGTCTCATACTAGCCACTTAACAGTACACCTGAAGCTCTAGAACAAAAACAAGCAAACACACCCACGAGGAGTAGATGGCTGGAAATAAACTGAGGGTTAAAATCAATAAAATAGAAACAAAAAGAAAAATAAAAAGGATCAATGAAACAAAGAGTTGGTTCTTTGAGAAAATCAACAAGATAAACAAATCTTTATCTAAACTAACTAAAAGGCAGAGAGAGACTATCCAAATTAACAAAATCAGAAACAAAAAGGGGACATAGCAGCACACACCAAGGAAACCCAAAGAATCATTAGGTCACACATCAAACCCTGTACTAGAGAAAAATGGAAAATATAAAAAAATGAATTTTTTTATATACACCACTTACCAAAGTTAAATTAAGATCAGATAAACAATTCAAATAGACCTATAACCCCTAAGGAAATAGAAGCAGTTTCTAAAAGTCATCTGTATAATGTCTGGCTGTGGATATCTGCATCTATTCCCATCTGCTAACTGAGGAAGCCTCCCTGATAATGACTGAATTAGGTACTGATCTGTGAGTTGATGAGTGATAACGCTTTGTATTCTGTGAATGTGTTGTTGCTCTGATTGGTTGATAAATAAAATGCTGATTGGCCAGTAGCCAGGCAGGAAGTATAGGTGGGGTAAGCAGATGAGGAGAATTCTGGGAAGAGGAAGGCTGAGTCAAGAGTCACCATCCAGACACAGAGGAAGCAAGATGACAAGGCAGAACCGAGGAAGGGTACCAATCCACATTGCTAAACATAAATAAGAATTATGGGTTAATTTAAGTGTAAGAGCTAGTCAGTAATCATATATTTAAGAAAAGAAAGAGTTGCAGTGCATAAAGTAAGTAGAACAAATTAAAAGCATGTGATAATTAAGAGATGATATTAATTGAAAAAGTATGATATGATCTGGGTATGGTCCAACTGTTACATAAGTATCACTCAAAAGAAAGCTGTAGATAAGCAGTATGTCTAAAGATTGGCTTATAGGAAAGTTGAGGGTAAAAATCAGTGAAATCTACTATCCAAAAGAAAATCGAATATTATGGTAATTAAGATACAGAAGCTATACTTACTGAAGATAAATAAATGGAAAGTGGATGAACAAAATAAATGGTACTGGAACAGGTGTGCAAATATCAGTGTAAACTGCTGCTTTACTCTACACACTGGCACTAATTACAATGTCACAAATATATGAGATCATTACATTATAAGTAAAACATCTCATTTTGATCATGTGTTCATGCATTTCAATCTATATAATCATTATGCCTTGGGCTTGTGAGGAAACAGTAATTGTTGTGCAAGCATGTAATCGAGGAAGACTGTGGTGGTATTGTGTTCCCCAAAATATTGTGCACCTTAATAAACTTATCTGGGGTCAGAGACAGAACAGCCACAATATTAAACATAGAGGTTAGGCAGTGGTAGCATACGCCTTTAATCCAGGCATTCCAGAGGCAGAAATTCATGTGTTCAAGGATACACCCAAGCATGGTGACCCACGCCTTTAATCCCAGAAAGCAAGCCTTTAAATCCAGGGAGTGGTGGTAGAAAGTAGAAAGGTATATAAGGCGTGAGGACCAGAAACTAGAGGCATTTGCCCTGGAGAGGCATTTGGCCTGGAGAAGCATTTGGCCTGGTTAAGCATTCAGGCTTCTAACAGCAGCTCAGCTGAGAGTCATTTGGATATGAGGACATAGAGGCTTCCAGTCTGAGGAAGCAAGACCAGCTGAGGATCCAGCAAGGTGAGATAGCTGTGGCTTGTTCTGTCTCTCTGATCTTCCAGTGTTCACCCCAATAACTGGCTGAGGTTTGATTTTATTAATAAGAACTTTTAAGATTCATGCTACAGAAGACTCTTTGTTTTATGGTTACCTGGAAATAAAGGAAAATGTGTGAATGGGATGGGATCCCAATATCTCCTCCATCAATGCTGCCTTGTCCCAAGTACAATCTATTTCTGAAAGGATTCATAACCTTCTAATAGCAATTTGGCATGTAAATTTAACTACAGCAGATGAGTCTTAGAGGTACATTTCAGTACTAGTGTACAGCACATTCAGAGACAGAGATACACAGATAAAAATGATGATGCAAGAGAACTAGGTAAGTAGATAGAACATAGATATCTAGAGGATGTTAGACGATAGATAGACACATAATACATAGTTATTTGTGATATATGCCATACTGTTTACAATATATTTATAGCATAAATACAATTGTTTATTATCTACCTAATCTATGATATATAATGTAGGTACCTACACACACACACACACACACACACACACACATATATTATATATATATATAATATATATATCATATATCATTTGCACACTTCTATTTTTTGGATCAGTCAACTAAGAGAAACCCAATCTTTTTATTAACTAACTAATTAATTAATTAGAGGTTTTTTAGCACAGCCTGGCCTCAAATTTGCTTGCAGCATAAGCTGGCTTTCAGCTTCTGGTCCCCCTGACTGGGATTATAGGTGTATATTGGCAAAAATGGTAGCAGTTTCCCAGCATTACCAAAATCATCAAAATTCTCGAAAATATAGTGAAAATAGAAATGTTACAGACTGGACATTGTTTAGTAAACAGGGGGACAAAATGCAACATTATTTGGATTATTTTTATTCATGTATGGCAATGTGCTTATTTTGAAATGGATCCTAGAAAAGAAAAATTCTTGAAAATGCTTGTAGTTTATTTTTCTAGTAAAATAAAAGCAATAGTGCATTTAAATACTTTTCCACGATGTAAAAATATTAGCATCAAGGAATGTACATATGTGTGTGTGTGTGTGTGTGTGTGGTGTGCATGTGTGTGTTATACAAGCATACAAAGTGACCTGTGCATAAAGTAAGAAAGGCATTCTACAGTTTAGTGAAGAATAGCAAAAAAGGAATAAAATATTACTTCACCAATTAAACTTTCAAAATGATAAAATGGCATGATGAAATAAATTAGTCAATGACAGAACACTTACAAAAAAAAACAAAAAACAACAACAACACAATGTTCACCCACGGACGTTGTTAAACTGTTTGCCACTCAAGTATAAGGTCCTGAGCTCAAATATACAGACCCATGTTAAATGCAATAGTTTGTGTGTAACCTATGTTTGAAGGTAAAAGTGCAGGCTAGTAGAGGAAAATCTCCAGATACTTGCAAGCAAGAGAGCCTCATGTAAACAGACTGAACAACAAACAGACCCCATTTCAAACACAATAAAAGATAAGGGTTGACTCCTGAGGTTGTCTTCCGAAATCTACTTGATGGCAGGTGCATACCTCCAAACACCCACATGATCGTGGATAAACACACAAACACACACACACACACACACACACACACACACACACACACAAACACCAATTAAAAACAAACAAAATATAGTGGTGTGCCAGTACACACTTTATTTGACTGGCTATAAATATGCATGGTGTTTCCACTGACAAACAAGTACATTATATGGAACTCACATAAACTATGTAAGTCTACCATACTACTTTGTAGTTGCCTCCTACAGCTGGCTGGATGTTAGGAAGCACTCTAAAAAATTCAAATCTTTATATTTCAATATTTTCAAAGCAGTGAAATCGGGTAAATTTAGTGCTGTATTTTTGAATATCAGGTTATGAAAGTATACAGAAATGTGCTTCTTAAAACAAATTTACTTTATAATAGGAATCTTTTTTCCACAATGCTCTTTAAAATGTTCTCATGAAATAACATGAAAAATTATTTGCCACATGTGAGAAATAATAACTTTACATGGGAAGCAAATGTGCTACAAACCTTAGCATTATATTCATAGTTAATACTGAAATAAAATGATTTTACAATTACTAATAAGGTATATACAGTTATGCTTATAACAGCACTATTGTAGATGAGAGAAAATAGAAAAAACTCAAGTCTCAGTAAAGAGAAGCTATATTCATAGCAAATTACTCCAGAACAATTTAAATGCATGTGTAGTATACATAAGTGCAACTTAAAGTGACAAGTTATCAATATTGTTTGGCATATTTCATGAGCCCTTCAAGGGTTCTGTTGAAACAGAATCAACAAACAAACAAACAAATAGAAAGTTGTATTTATAATATAGGCATTTTATTCTAAGTGAATAAGTTATCAAAGCATTCTCAAAACAGTTATTTATTTAATAAAGTAACAGAAGTTATGGCATTTTGAAACCAATATAATCGAAAGTGGAATAAAAACAAATAATTAACTATGTCATAATAAAAATGAGCTGGAATAATCCCCAAGATCTCTTTTAGAACTTCTATCGAGCAGATAATCTGGAAAAAGACAGTAAAAAACACACCCAACAACCACATTTAGGGGTGATTTTGGAATTTTTATCATGATCGTGCTACAATATATGAACAGAAGCTCTTAAAGTTTAACATCTAATGCTGTGTATATGTTTTTTTCTAAAAAAAAGTCTTCTTATAAACTATTTATATTTCCTAGTTGATAAAATAAAATTACTTTGCGAAGTTATATTTAAGTAAATTCTGGCTAAGATTCTAAGCCATCAGCAATCTTGAGTTGCCTCCTACAGCTGGCTGGATGTTAGGAAACACTCGAATAAATTCAAATCTTTATATTTCAATATTTTCAAAGCAGTCAAATCGGGTAAATTTAGTGCTGTATTTTTGAATATCAGGTTATGAAAGTGTACAGAAATGTGCTTTTTAAAACAAATTTACTTTATAATAGGAATCTTTTTTCCACAATGCTCTTTAAAATGTTCTCATGAAATAACATGAAAAATTGTGAAGTGTTGACAGCTCTGATTAGCTCCTTACTGAAATTACATCTGGGTTTTCTTTAAAAAACTTTATTTCAGTTTTTTATGAGTTTTACTATGTTAGTTTAAGATAGGCAGCCTAGTGCTATAATTTGTGTGTGTGTGTGTGTGTGTGTGTGTGTGTGTGTGTGTGTGTATATATGTATATATGCCTACTATATTAAACTGATGTTTTATGTGTTTACATGGATATATATAGTTGTACATTGATGCATATATTAATTGTCACTACTACTGAGTAAATTAATATATTCTTCATTTCTAATGTTTTGTTTCATTTAGGCAAAGTAGTTACTATTCTATGTAGTGAAATTCCAAAGGCAATACTGCACTATTAATTATAGTCTTCATATTGTAGACAAGATTTACCATTGTTCATTCTACATATTTGATATTTATAATTATTGCCAGAAATGTCCATATATATTCTTGTGAACTCTTATTCCTGCTTTATCCTCCATCTTTAAAGCTTAATCTATTTTATTAGTTTTAGGTTATACATATTAGTGAGAATATACTATATTTTAAGACATAAGTGACAGTAAAAGTTTGTCAATGAAGGTATCTGCTATTGAATTTAGATCTAGAATGTCAATCTAGAATGTCCTTCAGTAGTCATTTGCTTAATGTTTTGTACTCAAAATGATGGTGATACTGTGAAGACATGGTACTTTTAGAAGCTGACTCTTGTAGGATGTTTTCCATTGGGGGCATACCTTCCCACATAACTACCGGCCATTTGTCTATTCTCTCCTTTTCACTCCTAGGTATGAAATGGTGGTTGGCTTTGCTCTAACATGTACTCTCTGCTAACACACACTGCCTTTCTTCCCACCCCAAACAAGGGGTCCCAAGAGCCCTAAACTTAATCCTTTAGAACCAGGTGTCAAAATCACCTTTCCTCCTCTGGAGTTCATTTTCCTGTTCTCTTTTTCTTCTCCAGCAACGTAAAGCTGAGCAACACACATCTGTCACAGACAGCTTTCCAAAACACTCAAAAGTAAACAAGACAAGTTTCTTTTCTCCCATTAGGAATCCATTTTAATACAGCAAACAAGAAGCCACTCTGACCAGGAAAACAAGTAGACTAACATTTGATTTTCACCTGTCCTTTACAGCCTCCAAATCCAATCTCCCAGTATCATCCCTAGCTCTGCAGCAGAATATCTGCTGCAACCTTCCTTCTCCCTTTGGATCTGTCTCTAGTGGACCCCAGAGTTTTTTTCCCTCCTAGCTCCCCCCACTCCTGCTCACTGCTTGGTCCCAGCCCCCAAATTCTAGTAAGCACTAGCTGGGAACCCACAGGCCACTCTATCAGGGAAACAAGTAAGATAACTGCCTCCCTCCATCCGTGCAAGTCTAATCCCTCAGTCTCACCTCCAGCTCTGTAGCAGACCTTCTGCTGTGGCATCCACTCACTCTCTGCCCCCATCCCCAGAGTGCCAACTAAGTAGATCCAGGTGCAACACCATGCTTTCCTCCCTCATGTGAACCTTCACAGCAACTGCAGCCCATTCCTATTCCTAAGTGTCTCACCCTGATGCCCACAAACACATTCTACCTTGATCCCCTAGTGCGTAAACCTAACAGGACGCCTAAAGAATTTCCTGTGTGGCAATACGCAGCCACCACAATCTCCTAAGTACCAGAGAGGAAACAGAAGACAAGGGACAAAATACACAACAAAGACTAGACTAGATAACAGCACCTAGACTTACAGTCATCCTAATCCCAGATGCCGAGACGCCAGCATAAAACAAAATAACAGTCAGGACAATATGTCTCCACTAGAGCCCAACAGCCCTGCCACAACAGGTGTGGAATATTCCAACAAAGCTGAAGCACAAGAGAAAGACCTTAAAATAGAATATGACAGAGATCCTTAAAGAGGAAATGATTAAACCCCTTAAAGAAATGAATGAAACATAAAGAGTGGAAGGAAATTAAGGAAACCATTCTAGTCCTGAAAGTGGAAACAGAAACAGTAAAAACAAGCCAAACTTTGGGAAAACCCGGAAATAAAAAATTTCAGAACTCGAACGGAAACCACAGAGACAAGGTTAACAGAATACAAGAAATGGAAGAGAGAATCTCAGACACTCGAGACATGGTAGAAGAGATGGATAGATTGGTCAAAGAAAATGTTAAATCATAAAAAAGGCACAAAACATCCAGGAAGTCTGCAACACCATAAAAGGACCAAATCTAAGAATAATGGGAATGGAGGAAGGAGAGGAACCCCAGGTCAAAGGCAACGGAAATATTTTCAACAAAATCGTAGAAGAAAATTTTCCTAACCTACCAAATGGACAGTAAGGTGCCATCTCTGACATTATGCAGAGCGTGAGAGACCTTGGAACACTCAGCACTTAATAGGATTTCTCCATCAAATCCCTCCCCTCAGAGCTCAGGAAACCCTGTGAAAGAAAAATGCAGAAAGAGTGTAAGAGCTAGAGGGGGTGGAGGAGACAAAGAATACAAGGTCCACTAAATAAACATGAGCAAAGACCATGTGAACACATAGAGACTGCATGCAGCACCACGCACAGGTCCTTCGTGGCTCTCCACTTGGTCCTCAGTGTACATATTATGCCTTTCAGTTTAGTGTTTTTCTGGGATTCCTGATTCTTGTCCCTTCTCTTAGACTCCTTCCCTTCTGTTGTTTGTGTTGTCCAACTGTAATGTGATAGTTTTCATTTTATCTTTTTATATTTTATTATTATCTCTTAGAAGCTTTTTCTTTCCTAATGAGAGTAGATAGAGATTTCCTATGGAGTAGATAGAGATTTCAGGGGAGGTGAGGCAGAAATGGGGGGAGTAGAGAGAGGAGAAATGGTCACCAGAAAATATTATGTGAAAAAAGACTCCATTTTCAATAGAAAGAAAACGAATAGAGCATACAAGCTGATGCTAATAAATCTAGACAGGTGTCTGAAAAATTGAGCAAAAACATGCTGCTCACATTCTGCTTTCCTTCACTTCTCATACATGCCTTAAAAGTACACATTTGTACTACTGTTCATTCACTAAATTGTTAGAGAACTACTTTTGGGGGCAAAGATTTATAAGCTATCAAACAGAAAAGGAAAGCCACTGGCCCATAAACTCTACATTCTGGAAGAGAATACAACAAGTAAAAATAGAAACATTACTGATAAAAGTATACACACACACACACACACAGAGAGAGAGAGAGAGAGAGAGAGAGAGAGAGAGAGAGAGAGAGAGAGAGAGAGAGAGAGAGAGTTTTAGGGGAAAATCAGATGCTAAACAGAACATACAATACATATTCCGAAGGGCTCGTCACAGTATCTTCCTGCATGGGGTTATCAGTGCCATGGTGGGGAGGGTTTCAAACTCAAGTCCCCCTGCGTAAGCTGCAGGCACGTTATCCACTGAGCCGTATCTCCAGCCCAACATAGACTTCTTGTTGGATGTGCTGATTGTTTGGGATAAGAGTAAAATACTGATAAAACATAGCTTTAAGAGTCCCAGGTGAGCCGGGTGGTGGTGGTGCACACCTTTAATCCCAGCACTCGAGAGGCAGAGCCAGGCGGATCTCTGTGAGTTCGAGGCCAGTCTGGTCTCCCAAGTGAGTTCCAGGAAAGGCGCAAAGCTACACAGAGA
>CABHPQ010170783.1:0-17071 GCA_902168405.1 Peromyscus aztecus
TGGGCAAGTAACCACAGTTGCCTTGAGTTCAGGATTACATTTACATTTCAGGATTACAGTTACATTCAGTCTAGAGGAAGGAATTCCACAGCTTTCTGCTCATATGTGCTCCCCACTGTCTGTGGAATTGTAGTTTCTACTTAGTTCCCCACAGTACTTAGCTCAGTGCTATGAATACATTATAGTTATAGCACACCTGAGGTGATGACAAATGATGGATGAACAAACAAAACCATTTCCCTTCTTTGTTAAATACATAATCTGAAGAAATTGACTGGTTAATTGTGAGGGGAAATTGTTAGATTTGTCATGTGGAAGAGAATTAAGAACTCGGGCTCAATACATATCTAGCATCTCTTGTGGCCATAAAAATGATAGCCCATCTATTATGGTTAAGAAAAAGTGACATGACCTTTTACTTTCTTTTGGAGAACAGTTCTTGTGGTTCTTTCTTCCTATGTCATTCACAGATGCTTAGTGCATGAGGCATGTTAGAAACTAGAAAAATGAGCTCAGGAGTCATTTCATAAAGTGCTGAAAGTATTGTTTGGTCATTGACTTACTTCAAGAAATGGACTGCTCTAAAGTTTGTAACTTTTTCTTAAAGGGACAAATAACAATATTGTAGGCATTGATGTCCACATAGTGCTTGTCACAAGTGTTCAGCTCCCCAGACATCCCATGAAGATAATTTGGAAATTAGTACAACCATATTCCAAAGAATCCTTTCTCATAAAATTATTCTGTGTGTCATAGCTTGTTTATCTCTGAGTTAGTTTAATTGCTATAAAATGTATCCATACTATGATTAACACTAGATCACCATGTTATCCAAGAAAAGTGATATGTACATTTTAGACCTAAAAGCAGATTAAAAATTATATCCACACCAGATGAAATATCAGTCCAAGACAACCCATGAAATGGTTTAATCTATGTAGTGATAATACTGAGGAGTCTTCCTGAGGAAGGAATGAGCTCCAGAAGTCTGAAGACTCAAACATACATTGCACAACCTAAGAAGAATATCTTCATAACACCCTGTACAGGGGCTAGAGATATAGCTTAGTGTTGAAGAGCATGCAGCTTCTCTTGCAGACCTAAGTTCAGTTTTCAACACATGTCTGACATCATTTATCTTTCTGTTAACTCCAGCTCTAGGTGGATGCAATGTCTGGTTTCTTGGGGCACCTGCACTCATGTGCAATTAAACACACACACACACACACACACACACACACACACACACACACACACAAACACACACAAACACTCAATCAATCAAAAATAAAATTAATATTTGAAACACCAAGTACAATGATCAAAGTCTAGTACAGTTTACCAAATTTCTTGAGATGGGTCCTCAGAGAGATGCCTTGGCTAGGAAGATGGTTTGATAGGCAAACTGATTGGTGTACAAGTGTAAGTATCTGAGACCAGATATCCAGGACCCTTATTAAATATAAGCATGTGTGCCTAAAACTATAGTGCTGTGTGGGGAGACAGGAGGATCTCAGTGATAAGCAAGGACATCCTCATGTCAAGTTCTGACTTGTGCTTTCACTGTGCCCACACAGGCAAACACACACACACACACACACACACACACACACACACACACAAACACACCAAAAAAAAGAGACGGTCAAGTAGACGTAACACAGGTTTTGCTCAGTTTTCAGGTCCAGCTCTCAGCTGACCATCTTCTTGTTGGAGTCCTTGGCTTCTACTTTCTGAAGAGCACTACACTGGGCTGTGCAGACACTAAGCCTGGTGGAGGTGGGGTGGTTGCCCTTTGATGACAGCTGAGAAATCTGCATTTGTATCTAGAGAATGACTTTGAAGAATGTGGCCTGTTGTGAGTGGGGGTAGGAGTGGGGGTGACTGGGAGGGGAGGATGGGGGTAGGTGGCAGCCAGGATGCAAAATAAACAGATGAATTAATGATAATAATAATAATAATAATAGAAGATTGTGTCCCAGAACTGGCCTCCTTTATCGCAAAAAAGAAGTCATTGTTTGTTCTCTTAAATTTTTTAGAGAAAAGACTCCAAATGTGGCATGATTTTCAGGTTTGTTTATTGTTTGATTTGTTTTAATTTTGAGAAGTTACAATGCTCTCTTTACAAACATTTATTAAATATGTTTTCTAATTGATTATTCATATTATTAATATTTTATGTTAAAACAAACATGTTTTTGTTATTCTAATTGAGACTGCTATCCAATAATTTGCAACTTTTCACTCAGTGGAGGGTAGAATTTGATTGGCAGACAGGGGGCATGGAATGAAAAAGATGAGAATATTCTACACCCATAAAGTCTCACCAGCATGCCTCCCTAAACATGCACTGAGCAAGGACGACACCAATGGACATGCCAAAGCAGGCAGGGAAAGCCCACAAAGCCTCAGCCTTACTCAAAGAACTGCAGACAACTGTGGAGTTGCTTCTCTTTGCAGAGAGATGGTTGATGATGAGAGTGAAGACTAAACAAAGTTCTGAGACTGCATGGCTGTTAAGTGCTCAGCCTTAAGTGGGAAATCTGTATCACCAACTCCTTTGAGGCCCAGAAAACATCATCAGAGACAGAAGAGAAAGATTGTAAGTGCTAGTGATGGCAGGACTATTGTTAAAGACTGTCTTTTGGATAGACACTGCTATTGTAGTCACGGATTCATAACAGCTTTGGCCTCCTGCAACAACCACCACCAAACAAAACACAGAGAAGCAGGAGAGGAGGAACGAAGAAGGAAGGAGGGGGTGTAGAAGAAAAGCAGGAAGGAGGAGGATGATGGGGGAGGAAAAGGACAAAGGTGGAGGAGGGGCAAGGAGGAGAGGGAGGAAAGAAGACAAAGGGAGAGGAAAAAGAGGGGAGGGAAGAAGAGGAGGAAGAAGAGGGGGAACAGAAGAAGAATGAGTGGGAGGATGCACGGACAGGGGAAGAAAAGAAAACAGAAAAACAATGAGAATGAGAAGAATGAGGAGAAGGACCAGGGAGTCATGAGTGAAAAAGAGAAATAAAGGAGGCAAATTCGGAGAGAATATCATCCCAGTACATTTTATAAATGGAATTTTTAAAAATTAAGAACAGCTTTTTAAAAAGGAAAAGAAAATTGTCTGTTGCTTGGGAAGGTGTGTGAGAACAGCTCTATTGCTTTCTACTTACTTTATCTCCTGATTGACTCCACATCATGAGGACCCTAGGAAGGAGGTTTGTTCTCTGGCAAACAATTGCTTGCCTGTTTCTTGTTAAACTGTCACCGTTTTGAGAGTTATAGTTCACCACACTGGAGCACCCTAGGAAACCATTGTCCACAACATGGACTCAGAGACCCAGAGGAAAAAAAAATATTCTGACATAATAAACACCTCCTTGTGCTGTAGAAGATTAAAGGGGACATTTATTTTACTGGGCTATTGACTCCACTATGGGGTACCTGAAATTCCCAGAGTAGCTCACAATGGGAGTGACAGTGATAGGTTTGTGTCTTTAAACATATACCATTGTGACTGCCAAGCTGCAAAGATAAATCTTTCTGAGGAATAATAGGAGACTTTCTCCTCTCAAAATGAATGGGCTCTGTTGGGCTATTTCCCAGGCTCCAGGGAGAAGGGCAGCTTTTGTCCTGGGTTGCTTCCCTGCCGATTTGCCCAGCCCTCTGTGGCAGTGCTATTCATCTGTCTCTCCTTCTGCTGTCCCATTTTACCACCTCAGCTCATGGGTTCACTCTTGCATTTGACGATCATAGGCTCATAGCCTCTGGCGGGCCTCTTTTCCCTGATGTTTCCCAATGCAAGAGACTTCTGTCTGTGTCTTAGAAATTACCCTTTCAAAGAGTGGAGCTTTGTTGTGTGTTGTGCACCTGTGCACATGTGTGTATGAGAGACAGAAGTTGATATAGAATATCTTCCTCAATTACTCTCCATGTTATTTATTTGAGACATCTTCTTTCACTGGCCTGGGGTTTGCCACTTCAGGTAAGGTAGCTGTCCAGTAACTCCAGAGAGCCTTCTTGCTCCTTCTCTCTGTCGGGAAATTCATGCATGTAAGACCACGCTTGTTTTAAGGCGGTTCCTATGGATCTCAGTTCAAGAACTTAGGCTTGTGTGACTAGCACTTTACAGAATAAGCAAACTCCCCAGCCCCTCTAAAATGTTACCTTCCACATCATCAGAGGAATATATTAAATTTTTAATTTAGCTTAAAATTATTCTCAAAAAGGTAAGAATAAAAGGTTGTTCAAGGGTGCACTGACAGTATCTCTAGACCTATACTTATTTCTGAGTTCAGTATCCTCAAAGGACAGACAAGCAACATATCCCAAGGGCCCAGCATCTAATTCCTTCTTACCTTCTCTCTCTGACTGCTTAAGCTCCATATCAAATCTTTACCTTCTCTCTTCTTGAACATGTTCCTTGGGGCTCCCTTAGCACAACCAAGAGTGTTACTTTATTGCTCAGAGTTTGAAAGATTTAGGAATTATAATGTGTAGAAAACATCATGATACACAGATTTGCTTTATGTTTTTAGAAATATATTCCACAGATAACATATATGTACAAATTATTCTTTTAATGATACAACATTCATTCACACATTAAATAACCAAACTCTAGTGCTCATTAATATTAATTAATTAAACACAATAAATATTGTTAAACTAAAAAAGATAATTACAGCTACTTACTAAAAAATTTCTAAGAAAATTAATTGAAAATTAATTTTCTGACAAAAGAAATAATATTGAACAACTTAAATTATTAATGTATTTGTAATCAAACAAATAAGATTTGCTAACTTATAAGATCTAATTTTTTTCATAGACTAATTCTGATGTACTATGTATATATTTCTGCATCATTTTAGAAATTAAATAATTGTTCCAGTGTTTGGAAAGGAGTTTAAAATCTCAGATTATCCTGGATTGTGGGTTTGGGAGACTATAGGTATACACTACCACAGTGTCAACTCAAACCTTTAAAAATTAGGGATCTGACAAAAATTCTTTGAAAAGTCTTTCCAGTAACATTTTTGGTCACTGAACCAGAACATAACAAACTAAGTCAAATTCCAGCCATCTGAAAGGCTTCCAGTATAGCATAGGAAGTAATCAAGCCAATGATGAAGCAAGCTACAAAATGGGGAGAACTATTGGCAAAACAAATGTTGGATAAGGAGATAAGAACAAAACTGAACAACAGACAGATTCTGAAAAAACAGAAAAGGTATTTCTCCAACACACATGTAGCCAGAATCATGTGAAAGGGTAACTCAAACTTACTGATCATCAAGGAAATGAAGGTTGACACCAAGGATGCCTGTATTAAAGATGAAGGGTAAGGAAGTAGAATGGAAACAAATAGTTGAAAAATGGAAGTATTTTTGTAGACTATGTGGCAAAGAGGCCTGAAAGACCTAAACCTGCATTAGAACCATAGTCGAGAGGAAGATGATGGTTAAAAGGGTATCTAAGTGTGTGTGTGTGTGTGTGTGTGTGTGTCTGTGTCTGTGTCTGTGTCTGTGTGTGTGCATGTATGGAGTTACAGAGAACCAATACATGGATATCCCAGTTAAATATGCAAAGGATTTTTATGTTGATAGGAAAAAGTACAGCAAACTATTGATAGATTCTATGCTCCGATTATGCCATTCTTACTACAAATGAAATGATTTTCTGTTTTTCTCCCTTAGAGCACTGGGCAGATGCCTACCACGGGAGGCTAAAGTCCAATAAAATAGGCACAAACATCAACTACACTGTCTGACCCTTGGGCCTAGCCTAGAGAGTACAAATAGGACATTGAAATGAAATTGACAAAGCAGACAAGAAGCAGCTAAGCATGCCATGCAAGGGACAATGTGACAGAAATATTTCAGGATCGTTGAGAGGGAATTCGAGCAAAAGTGGTTTAAGCCATCCACAAACATTCATCTTATATTATATAATTGGAAATTTATTGTAGAAAATGGAAATTATAGTCAAAGATACTTGGCAGATTGAAGGTTAGTATTTGTATTATCTGAACATGATTTGAGCAAAGACCCACCTTCAATTCACTGAAGTTCCTTAGTTTGGCTGGCTGGGTTTCAACCACCCATTGCAGAAATAGTCTTTTTAGTCAGACTTTTCTCCTGTTAGGTTGCAGTGAGATAAAAATGTATCTAGGCCAACTAGGTTCATGTTGGTTTCATTTAATGGAAAATAACAGGCTTCTTAGAGGTACATTTGGTTGTTCCTTGAGATGGAGAAAGATCTCCAAGATGGCATGTTTATTGAATTCATAATTCAGTGGTTTTCCTTTTGTCCCATGTACCTTATCTTTGTTATAAAAATATCACTTTCACCAATGACTGAAAAAAATGTGTCTGTTGTTTCATTAAATGCCATCAGACAGATGGTCATCTGAACCTGAAAGAGGTCCACACAAGACTTACCCTGTCAATAGCCAGTCAAGAAGGAATAAAGGCTCATGGTGTCCTATCGTTAATCTCTGATAGGTTCTGGGATAAGGAATCACTGTCTTTGGGTTGTGAACAACTGCTGAGCCCACCTGGATCCAAACAATAGCTGTAAACTCATGGTCACACAGATGGCTCTGGTTAAACAGTGGATCACAGAACAAAAGAATATGCATAAGCATTTACTATCATATATTGAGGAAGAGATATGTGCAGGGGTAGGGGTGGAGGTGGGGGTGATGGTGTTAATCATGTATGATGTACATGTACAAAATTATAAAGCAAACACATTTTTGAATCTTTGTGTCAAAGTGTTAGGAAAAGAACAACTTTAAAATTTGGAAACAAATTTTATTACCGTGTTCTTCAGATGTACAACTCCATGAGAAAACCCTATGAAATAAATAACAATATAGTCAAAATTGAATTTTAAAATAGTTTGAAATTACAAAAAGTTCTGAGATCCCATTTGCAATTTTGAACAATGTTTAGTAAGTGAATATATTGCTTTCTTTCCCTTAAAGTATACAATTAAGCATGTAACATCAAAGCAAGATTCCAATTGCCCACAAGAGATTCTTGGAATAATGAATAAATGTGTGAACCTCTCTGTAAATGGCTATGTAATACCAAACTTACTGGTGCCTATGGACCTGTTGTGGATATTGCTCTGTATAAATAAGATGCTGATTGGCCAGTAGCCAGGCAGGAAGTATAGGCGGGATAAGCAGAGAAGAGAATTCTGGGAACAGGAAGGCTGAGGCAGAGAGACACTGCCAGCCGCCACCATGACAAGCGAGATGTAAGGTACCCGTAAGCCACAAGTCATGTGGCAACTTATAGACTAATAAAAATGGGTTAATTTAAAATATAAGAACTAGATAACAAGAAGCTGACTGTGGCCATACAGTTTGTAGACAATGTAAGTCTCTGTGTGTTTACTCGGTTGGGTCTGAGCGGCTGTGGGACTAGCTGGTGAGAGAGGTTTGTCCTGACCATGGGCCAGGCAGGGCCAGAAAAACTCCAGCTATATGGACCCAATCCAAGCAAAGACATTTTCTTTATTTTTCATGGGCATCTGGCCCTGCAGCAACACTCTTTGTCCAACATACAAAACAGTGTACAGATTCTTTAATTAAAGTTCTAGCATCATTCTCAAAGAAATCCAGTCCCCATTCCTTCTCTTGGTAATTGCTGGAACAGTGTGGGAGACTGACATTGTCCTGACCATAGAGCTGGTGGCATAACTGATACAGTTTCTAAATTCTAGGAGACACAGAGTTGCAGTTCAAAAACTGTTTAAACAACTTTGAAGGTATCGCTCAGCCAATTGTGGGGCACTTTGAGGATCTATACAGGGCAACAGAGAAAAGATTATTTAAACAGAAATCCCAATTGTATTGTTCAAAGACTGTATTTGAGCACCATTGACAGAGTTTGTATGAATATTTGATTACATACTACAAAAAACCACGGTTTTCCTAACTCCTGTATGGGCATTCAAAATATTTCTATCTTTATATCATAAATTGGTTGCCATCACTCCCTATTAAATGAGTCACATTCTTGACCCTGACCCTTGTGATTGCCTTACTCATACCTATGTTATTCTGGAATATGTACTGGATTTTTGAAAATATGACCTAATATTTTAGCATATAATCACATGATTTAATGCTACCAAGAGTTTTCCATACAGAAAGTGCTGGACAATGTATTCTGTTAGCTTCATTTCATCACAAGATCACAAAATTCTCTCAGTGGAGATCATTTTATTACCTGTGAGAGTCTGCTCGAGTCCAACTCAGACCTGTCAAAGGGTTCTTGGGTAGGGGAGAGAGGAATGAGGAAATATTACATAGAAAGATAGAAAGAGACAATAAGAAAGACAGAGAAACAGAATAGCTTTGGGAGGGCCGTGGATCAATACTTAGTCATCCTGAGGTTATTCCAAAGGGCTTTTTGTAGAATGCCAAGGGGAGAGGCAAAAGACCTCTCCCTATAAAGATCAAAGCACAATGTACTGCCAAGTGTAGACCTGTCAAAATATCTGGTAAACATACGCCTGGTCAAATCATCTCATTATGCAGCATTGCTGGGTAAAGCAAGTCCACATTCTCTGACCCTGAGTAAGATCTCACTAGATAGCCTCTGTGGACCACCACAATTTCCATTTGAAGAATCATAAAGAAACCAAAGGCAAACATGAATGCAAGGATTACAGCCAACATCTGGAATTCATAAGATTTGTCTCCCTTTGATAACCATTTCTTTTTATTTTTAGTTTCTTTTTCTATGTAGCCAAGGATAACCTTGAACTTCTGATCCTTCTTTTCTGCCTTGTGCATGCTGGGATTATAGGTATTCATCACCAAGCTCAGTTTATATGCCTCTAGAGATTGAACAGGTATGTCAGGCAATCACTCTACCAACTGAGCTACATTCCTACCCATTTCCTCATGAGGAAATGAATGTAATCACACAGGGAAGACTGAAATGTTCAAGATAATTTCTGCCAACATCGGAAAGCAGCCAGAGGAATTGACCAAAGAAATCACTTATATTCTGGAGTGTGGTATTTATTTTGGGGTGAGTTATCTAGGACTAATTTGCCTTATTTGGCAAGAGTTGTTTGTTAAACCATAACTCTTCCTGGATCCAATTCAAGAATCAATATCAAGAAGACAGAAACATGGTGTGTGAGTTTTTTCATTGCCATGAAAAATACGTGAAAATAAACAACTTGAGTAGGACATCAATATCACCTGACACCCCCACCCCCACCCCAAGATCTCAGAGACCTTTGGGAAAGAACTAATAGAAAGACTATAAAAGTCTAAAATCAGGAAGGGCCAGGACAAAAAAAAAATGTCTTCTCGATGTACCAGGTCTGTTTCACTCATGAACTGTCTGTGGATGTTGCCTGTATAAGACCTGCACAAGATCAATCAGTATTCCAGCAGGGAGGGATGTGGAGTTTATCAGTTCCCACTCCAAGTTAAGGGCCTTTTGAGAGTAGATAGCCACTGTGGAATGGAAATCACTTTTCTTTAAGGATGTAGCTCCTGGTAGATGAACCATTACCGAGTGAATGTCCCACCCACATGAACGTATGGTCAGTACATATTGAACTGGCAGATTATAAACAATCTAAATAAAAGAAAAAGACAAGAATTTGGGAGTTGGATGGGGAAAAGAGGGTAGATTTGGAAGGAGTTAGGGCAAAGAGGAGTGGTGAATATGATCAAAATATACTGTATGCATATATGAAATTCTCAAGTAATCAATAAAATATGGTATATAAAAAGAAGCAACTTAAAGGAGGAAGGATTTATTTCAGTTTCCATGGATAAACCATGGTAGAGAAAGCACAGCTGTAAATGCAGGTGACTGCTGGTCACCACTGAATCTGAAGTCAGGTGTTGAAGAGGAGACAGAAGGATGGATGGCTTAGCTCCAAAACCTCAAGATCCAGCCCTGTTATCCACTCCCTACACTGAAGCTTTACTTCTTAAAATTTCCACAACTTTCTCCAACAGGATTACCAGCTTGGGAATAAGTGTTGAAATACAGAAACCTGTAGGAGACACTATACATGGAAATCACTATATTTGACAGATATTAATTTTGAAATAAAATGTCAGGTCAATCCCATTCATCTTTGTCATGTCTGTGTTGTGTTATTACACACCAACAGTAAGGAGGGAGGCTTCCCATGCCTTGTGGGCCTCAATGTAAGAGTGTGATATTTATATTCTTGGCTTCTTTCTGCATGATTTTATTTTTTGTTTTCTACCCTCATATTTTCATGTTTCTCCCTTTGATAAAGTCACATTGATATGGAGAAATATATGAAATATATGTATAGAAAGGATATCACTTGCCATAAACCTTGTAGGTGGCATATTAAATTTGTATGTACCTAATGTTGTGTTCATGAGATATCATTCCACAAATGATCCTCTGCTTTGTTTGAGTTTTACACTACATATTGGGTCTATACAAAGAGATTATACTCATGCTCGAGGTCAATATTTTACCTGCGTTATTGTGTATTCATGGTGATAGTTACTATATCAACAAAGTGTTATAGTTTTAATATTAAAACTTAATTACACATTCTCAAACTGCTGATAATATAAAAGTTTTCTTGCTTGTCAAAGCAGCAGATAGGAGTATTTTAAAAGGTTTATTTAGATTACGTATATAATCCTGTTTGTATTTTTTGAAGTTTCAAATTATAGGTATACTGGAAGGCATTTTATTACTTTGTGCTTTGAGAATTCTGAATATTATAATACATCCCATTAGAATTGATGTACTGTATCATTACACATTACAGATAAACTCACACCTTTAATGTGAGAGGGGTTATAAAATTGAAATAGAATAACATTTCTCCCGTTTCTCTAGTGCTTTATGCACTTCATTTAGTAAAAAACATAAAATGGTCAGTAAAATATTTACTACTACTTTGAAAGTCTCTGAAGACATAAATTGAGTTGTGCTGTATCTCTCTGGCTTTCCATAAAGCACCTTGCTTCAAAACATGGCAATCTGGCTCTTATTTTATTTTTAAATTTGAGTTTGCATGCTTTTCAAAGCTAATCTACTTAAACCTAGTATGAGAGGGTATCCCATTTTACATTAAAGTTTTTATAATTTACTTTATTGTTGCTGAAAAAATCTCACATAGATGTTGTGTATTTACAGTTGTCTTATGAGAAGATTTATGTTGTTTTATTTATTTGTTTTGGGGTGTGTGTGAATGGTGTGTGTGTGTGTGTATGCATTTTTACATGTGTATAGGTGTGCATGTCACATTTTTGTATGGAATTGGGAGCTGCCATTAGGTCTTGCTCAATTGCTCTGAACTTTATTTACTGAGGCAGGGTTTCACACTGAAATAAGAGCTATCAGATTAGGTTAATCTGGGGTTGCTATCTTTCTACCTCCAATGATTTCTGTCTCTTCCTCCTAGAAGCTGGGATGACAGACTGGTTGTTCTACCTACCTTGATTTTAGTGGGTTCCAGGGATAAGGACAAGGAATCTGGTCCACCCCCACCCCCAGTACATATTTCAACATTCAACTATAATAGAAAAACTGAAATTAAGTGTCTTGGAACATGTGCCTCAGTAAGACATTTCCACTGTCTTAACAATGGGCAGCTACTGCTGTCTTTCACATTGTACTTACTGTGTCTTTTGCTATCTGTCTTTATTGACTGTCCACCTTCTGGACATTAAGGATCAGTTCTACTCTCCAGGCTTTAGGCCATTTTCTGTACAGACACCATAGTACATTATCTAAGAGTGAGGGCTTCAGGTTTGCAATACCCTTTAGCTACTAGAAGACAGAATGAAGGAGGAATTGGGAGAATAACAATGCAACTTGCTGGAAGTCATGGTTGGTCCATACAATTTCCATGTAGGACATGGAAAATGGCTATGCTGGAATGTTTCTACATCCTTACATCTCATCCCATACATTTGAGTATCTCTCCAATGTAATGGGAAAGGATGTTCCTAGAACAGAAGACTTCTGAGAATGTTTCTCACTTGATTTTTAGTAGTTTTTTATTTGATTTGTTTGGCAAAAATAATACACACTGATTTCTATAACATGAAAATGCCCACTTTTCAAGGTAATTTATTTCTTCCTTTTCTATCTATCTATCTATCTATCTATCTATCTATCTATCTATCTATCTATCTATCTATTTATCTTTAGGCAGACTCTCACTATGTAGCCCTGGCAGAGCTAGAAATGAGTATGTAAACCAGGTGGTGGCTCATGTCTTTAATCCCAGCACTTGGAAGGCAGAGCGAGAAACTCTGTCTCGAAAAACCAACACACACCCACACCCACACCCACACACACCCACCCATACCCACACCCACGTATATATAGTAAGATTTAGTTTAAAAGGGGCAGCACCATTCCCTGGTTTGGGGATCTGGACTGCATAAGAATAGAGAAAGTTTGCAGAGTATTAAGCATGGAGACATTCATCTTCTCTCTACCCTTCAGTATGGATTTGACAAGCTGCTGTCTCTGCTGTTTTTTTTTTTTCTTCTCATCCTTTGGGTCCTTAGATTTGGCCTGACATCCAGTAAAGCTGAAGTCTTCTTCCAAAGTTGTAGCCCAGAATATGCTGCCCAGGGAAGGGAGTGCACCATAGGGTCATTGGGTGGGCTTTAAGGAGTGTTAGTAGGTGGTTGGTGGTATCTTTTCTGGGGCCCCTTGGACCAGTCTGGCCTCCAGTAAAGTATAAGTCTTCTTCCAAAGTTGTAGGCCAGAATAAGAAGCCCAGGGTAGAGGGTGGGCTTTAAAGAGTGTTCATGGGCAGTAGGTTGTATCTTACATGGGGTCTGAAGGACGAATTTGGCCTCCAGTAAAGCCTCTGGAGCTATGGGCAAGGGAGAGGACCATGGGATGTGCCCTAAGGAACAGGGTCTGGTGATTGGGGCAGCTCAGCTGAGAGTCAGGCCACTCACCTGTTCTTCAGACTGGTGTAGACTGTACCTGTGGCTATGGAGTCTGCTGGAGTTGTGGAGAAGGGCTGGCTTTTGCAGCAAGCACTTTACCAACTCAGCCATCTCCTCAGTCCCCACAGTTACCTATTTTGATATGACTTTATTCATGAAACCTGGCCATTTAATCTGTGATGTGGATCAACTACAGTTATTACTTTTTCTGATCTCTTCTATGAATCCATGTTAGGAAGGTTCTAGTAATTGGTAGTTGCTATAAAAAAGGTACAACTTGATGACATGCTCATTGACATCATCATTAGGGGCATATTACCACATTAATGGATACAGGCAGATGAAATGATCTCATTAAATGGTGATGATTTGGAAACATCTTAACCAGGAACAAGTCTGTGACAAAAAGATGTGCATGTCATCAAAGCATTTCTTGGGGAGGAGAAATGAATAAAAACCAAAGTGTGTATGAAAACTTCAGCACAGCATAAAAAGCCCTCTCACTCCCAGAGACTCTCCTTTTACACATTATGAGGAGTAGGTTTTACAGACTACTCCATGTTGCTCTGATCTTCGAAGCATTACTGCCTTTGTGGATTTTTTAGAAATGTCTATACTGGTCTGTCCTCCAGAACATTTCCAATCTTTAAGTTGGAAAAATCTTTTAAAACTCACACTGTATTTGGTGTTTAGGAGTTATCTTTGATTTCTACCTTCTGTGTTCTAATAAATACAGAATTTTTTTCTTTGTCCTACTGGAATCTTGTACTTACGTGTAAATATCACTTACACTGCTGCAAACATTCCTACTGTGCTTGTTAATATTGATTGCCAAATTGACAAGATCTAGGGACACCTAGGAGACAAGACTCTGGGCATGTCTGTTAGGGAGTTTCTGGATTAGATTAATTAAAGTTGGAAGATCTATCAAAATTTGGGCGGCACCATTCTATAGGCTAGGATTCTTAAGTGAATGAAAATGATAAAGTGAGTTGAGCACCACGGTTCAGCTCTTTCTGCTTTCTGACTACAGATCCAATGTGACAAACTGCCTCATGTTCCTGCCATCATTCTTCTCCAAGATGATGGGTGGCATCTCTTTGAACTAGAAGCTGAAATGGACAGTTCTCCATGGAGTTACTTCTTGATAGAATTTTGTGGCATTAACGAGAAAAGTAACTAGTACCTCTACTTTATCTCTTCACTCTTGTTTTCTCTGTAGACTCTGTGTTAACTTGTTGCAATAAAGCAATGCTATTAATATACTTATATAAAATTTCTTGGACTATATTTGTTAAATCAAAAGTGACACAGACAAAGGCATACACTAGTAGTAATCCATAAAGGGTTTGTGTGTGTGTGTGTGTGTGTGTGTGTGTGTGTGTGTGTGTGTGTGTGTGTGACCTGCTTAAACTAAGGGATATTCCTTGGGCAATGTAAGAATAAACACTAAATAAGTCCTGAAGTAAAATGGAAAAATTTCCCCAATATTTTAATTGACTTAAGACAGTTAGAAATTATAACTGCTTGAAAACATGGGTCTATTTATAGGGGAGTTTACTAAGAATCTTTGTGGAAAATTTGTTACTTGAATTTATTGTCCTTTGACAATTCCATTTTTATTTTTAAAAGTGTACTTATTAAATGTGTGTGGATCTGTGCATGTTATCCCCCACAACATACACAACATTCATGTGAAGAAAAGAAACTGCAGTTTTATAGCCTAACAATGTATTTAAGTTTTATAACCTTGAGTTTTGAGATAGTTTACTTGCAGCAGTATTGTGAAACAGACATTAGTAATATAAGTAGGGAGCAAATGTAGTGAGGATGGAAGCCTAAACCAAGTGGAGTTACTCTGGGGATCAGATGGCAACTAAACACTTACAGCAATTTGAGTGATTAGAAACCTGATAGAGGGTACTGGGATACATTATAGTATAATACTTAATATGATATAGAAAGACTCCAGACAGATTGAATGAGCTCTGTCTAGCCTAGTCAGCTGAACATGACTGAATAAAATTTGTCATCACTTCCTTAAAAGTAGGATATCTGGGATGGGTGTTATATAGCAACATGGACAGGGAGCTGCAGAACTGGATTCAACGTGCATATTGGAAAAGTTTCTGTGGAAATAATTTCGGTGTTAAAATAGCTCACAGTAGTTATGTATATGTTGATTAGTAATTATTCTTAATATTTAACTATTTCAATGTATCTTACTTTAAGAAATTGTTAAATGATGTCCAGTGAAATGACTCAGTAAATAGATGCAGGAGAATAAGAAATTCAAGGTCATCTTTAGCTATACAAAGAGTTCCATGTCTGTCTACGCTACAAAAGACTATACAGCAAATAAATAAATAAGCCATGGAGTGTTTCCAAGTTTCTTTGGAGCTATCATCATTAGCATTGTAAAGGGTCAGGAAATAGGGGAAGGGACATTTGAGGATACAGCTTGCTTTGTTCTTGCTTTCTTTGTGTCTCTGTTCTGTGCATCAACATGTAGTCACCTGCTTGTCATATTCAGTCACCCACTTGTCATATTCCCATATCAAAGTGAGAGACTGCTTTGCTTAGAGAATTCTGGTGTAGTCCTGTGTTCACTGTTACCTGCCGCCAGTATACCAAATATATGCTTATTTCAGAGCTTACAATGGATCAACCATGCTAAAAAACATGGATGCAGTGAGAAGAGGAGGTCCACTGCCAAATAACATCTAGATCGATCTATTAACAGTAAAAAGAAAGAATAAGTGTCAACTGTCCAAAAAAAATCCATCTGTAACAATTTACATTGCAAGGTATTGACAGCTGAGTTGCTTCATTCTTTATGCAAAGGTATTTTTATAGCATAATATATCTCCATCCATGCTTCTCTGCTGGGATTCTTTGTTTTTCTTTCTTTTTTCTAAAGTTTAAGTGTATTTATATGTGTTTGTGTGTTATATATATTTGATGTATGTGCACATGTATGTGGGTACATGCCGCTGTACATGTACATAGAGAAGCCAGAAGGCGTTAAGTGCCCTGCATGCTTCTCTAGACCTTATTTTTTCTATGACAGAGTTCTTTACCGAACCTGGAGGTAGACTGCTGGCAGGGAAGCCCCAGAGATTCTTCTGTCTTTACATCCCTGAATACTGGTGCACTAGGCTCAGAATTTAGTGTGTTTGCTGGGATTTGAACTCATAGCCTCATGATTGTACATTAAGTACTGGTATCTTTAGAACCATCCCCCCTTCTTTCTTTCTTTTTTTTTTTTAAGTCTTATGCTAGAAGCTGGTCACCAAGTCTCTGTGTAGTATAGAGTGGCTTTGTACTTCTGGTCTTCAATCCTCTGCCTACCAAGGGCTGGAATTATAGGTAAAAGTCGCTATATTTGCATTAAATAAATCTTTATTTATTGGACTATATACATGTTTTATCACCAATAGGGTTGGGTGCTAGGTCTTTTATGTCCCAATTTATTTTTAACAAGTTGAATATGATTTTATAAAGAAAGATACACCTAGGTGCTTTGGTGCATTCCTCTATTTCCATAATTATGAAGCCCATCAGTTTCAAGATTTCCACAAATTAATTTTTTTAAAGTATTAAAACTTCAACAAGCCTTGCCACAATGAATTTACTGTTCTTTCCTTTGCTGTGGTGTGGATATGAGTGACTATGCATCTTTACAATGATATATGAGAATGAGAACAGTGAAGATCTCTTTGTAATGCTGAATTCAAATGTAGGTTCTATACAATGGCCCTATAAGAAACTCTAAAAATGAGGGCTTCAAACATGGCTCAGGTAGTAAACTATTTGGCATGCAATCATGAGAACTTAAGTTTGAATCCCCAGCATGAAAAGATGAACGCAGTAGTGCATATGTCTGTAATTCCAGAGCTGAGGAAGCTGAGACAGACAGATCTGTAGAGCTCCCTGTCCACTCAGCCTCTTTGAATGCATGAAGGAAAGGGTCAGGCAAGAGGACCTGCCTCAGGAAAGTCAGCAGGAAAGTCAGGAGGGGTGCTGACTGTAGAAGACACCTGTTGTTGATCTCTGGCTTCCACACATGTGCAGAGAGAGAGAGAGAGAGAGAGAGAGAGAGAGAGAGAGAGAGAGAGA
>CABHPQ010170783.1:17081-36163 GCA_902168405.1 Peromyscus aztecus
GAGAGAGAGAGAGAGAGAGAGAGAGAGAGAGAGAGAGAGAGAGAGAGGAGAGAATGAAAGAAAAAGAAACTTTAACTAACCAATTCAAAAGATTCCACATATCCCATCTATCCCAGAGCTTCAGCGTCGCTAACTTGTGACTTCATTGAAAAGAATTAATCTGATTGTTCAGAAGGTCAGAATAATGGCATTAGGGCGTTCTGAAGATGCCATATTTCCATTCAATAGATAAACCTATTTGTTTTTCAGCATATTAAACATCTGTTCCCTTCAAAACTTCTTTAAAGCTGTTGCTAAGAAAACATTTTTCTTTAACATAGCCTGTGGTTTATTCCTCTTCCTCTTCTTCCTCCTTCTTTCCTTCTCCTTCTCCTCCTCCTCTTCCTCCTCCCCTCCTCTTTCTTCTTCCTCTTCTCCCTTCTTTCCTTTTATTTTTCCTCCTCCTTCTTCTTTCTCTTCTTCCCCCATAAGGTTTGATAGGGCTGTGAAGTACTGTTACTTAAAACCCCTCCTGCTGCAAATCATTAGTGAAAGCCACTTCAGAACTACAGTGCAGAGCTGTACATTGCTAAGCTCTCTACTGTGGGTTCTATAAAATAAAGCACAGTTTGAACTGTGTCTGATGCCATATAACACCACAAATGGTGATATATATTTTGTGACAGAATATTTTCATGATAGATCAGATGACTTCAGAGTTAAGTTTTTCTTATAACATCTGTATTATTATGTTGCTTATTTTTTCTTAGTGAATCTCGACCATGTTTTCTATTTATCACATGTTTGAGGTGCATCGTTTTCCTTTGTAAATGTTTCATTTATATACAAATCTACCTGGATTTAAATCTGTACACATGCTACTTAAAGGAGCTCTCACCTGGACCTGTCCTCTTCAAGATATCTGTGGACAATAGTTGCTGACATCAATGTCCAAGTAACACAGCAAGTTACATATTTTATTGCTACCAGCAACGTTTGTATTCACTGTAATTTGAAAAACACGTTAGAGATATGTAACTAATGGTTTTCTGAGCATCCTATAAATATTATAAATGATTTCTATTTTGCTGATTAAAGTATAAATTCAATAAGTTAGCAACTTTTCCAGGATTGTGGAGCAATAGTTGTCAGCAATGGGTTTTAAACGGTCATTAATTTTGGAGGCCAGCTATAGTTGCAGAAGATTGGAGGCCAGAAGAGTCTGGGAGCTCTCCACTTGCCACAGGGCACTTGGCACAGTGCTAGGCCAGTAGTAATGTTGAGTGGTTTCCAGTCAGCACCCAGGACTTTTCTCCTCTGTTTATTTTACTGTGCATTCTTTTCCTGGCTCTGAATCCAGTTTCACAGTCAGAATTCAGATTCACCTAGATTATGCAAGCTGACTTTTTGTGTTTATATCTGCTAGTGTTTAGCACCCCCTTGATTTCCATGATCTTTTTCGGTATAAGGAATACTGGAAAAGTGCTTGATGAGCATCCTTCTCTCATTACCTTAGTGGTCTGTTATGATTTTGGTGTGCATGTGGGTCCAACCTTTTGTCATTAGGAAACAATTTTTCTCTAAAGTCGATGCTTTAGAATCAATCCATCTAATATTTAAAATTTCATAAAGTAAACTGCCAACTTTATGGTAAACCATATTCACGGTATCTGGAGTACATGATGCCTTCAAGTATGGATTAGACATGCCTAAAGAGAACACTGAGAGGAAAAACAGGACAGCAGATGGATACCATGACAAGCTAAGGGAACAGCAACATAGAAACATAGCTCTCACCTCAGTAGTGGGTAAAGACAGCTTATTCTAGAGCCCAAGATGAATGACATGCAATTCAAGTTACCTTAGACTCCATGTTCCAGTGTGGTTTTTATATCAATAAATGAAGTCATAAATTGAAGCACTTTCTATTGGTGGAAATATCAGATAGAGGGTTACAGTAAGTGGCGAAATCTCAGCTATTGCCTTTCAATGTCATCTGATGGCATTCATAGCCTTTTGGTTGGTAGGAGATAGTCATCTGTTAAGTTCATACTTTCATAAAGCTTTCTTCTAATAGCCACAAATATGTCTGCCACAGAGTTGGGCAAAGAATGGCTACTCAGAGGGCTAAAGGTAACTCATGATAAATAGTAGTTTGGCTCTGCAACTGCAACATTCCAACCTCTCCACTATCAGTTAATCAGCCTTGTAGACAGTTCAGCACAAAGTGTTTGTTTCAGGAACTTTTTCTACAGTATGGACATTTCTACAATACACTAACATCTACAAGTTTCCCCTGGAATATATTGCTCTTTCCAATATTATCTTCTTACCTATATCTAAACCCCCAATCTGTTGGACAATCTGACATTTCCTTGCTGCTCTTTACTTGCTCATGTGTTCAACCCCAAAGCTCATGGACTGGGATCTGACTTACTAAACTACTAAGTCACTGTGGACTCTGCTTCCCCACATCCAACACTTCCTGCCAGACTCCTTGCCTTTATTCTTGGACTCTCTAATTTTCTCCAGTGTTTCTTAGGTTGCCACCATTGCACTAAGCTTTTTAGTCAGGTACATTATTGTAAGACTTTGCTTCTCTTGTCCTTTTCTGCCCTGGATCCTCTAACTTTTGGATTCATATAGTCACATGTTGTCAGTGAATGGTATTGCACTGGGTAGACAATTGTTTTTTAGCCACATATAAAAGGATCCTTAGTTTCCTCAGGTTGGGGCTACTATAGAAAAAAGAGGTCATAACAGTTGTGTGTAGAATTTTATGTGGACATGAATTTTCAAAACATTTGTTTAATTATGTACAAGTGTGGTTGCTGAATGTCTCAAAAAAGGAATGTCTATCTTTTTAAAAACACTGTGAACTGCTTTTCAAAAGGGGCAATGTCATATTTCACTTCCACTTTTCTCAATGAGAGTTACTGTTCTGAATTCTGAGAATGAACCAAAAGAATTTCTGAAATTGTCAAAGCACTAGCGTGTTTTGCATGATGAAACACACAGTGTTACAGAAACAAATTTTTCTTGGTAGGCTTGTCAGTAGACCACATGTTACTAAGAAAGGATTAGTGAGGATGGAGAAGAATCTTTAGAATCTTACAAGCTGAAGTAAAGGGAAATTCACACACACACACACACAAAAGCAAATGGTGGACATATTTGCAAAGACACAACATATAAATAATTGGAATTCCAGAGATAAACCAGTTGTGAGAAAGGCAGACTAGGAAACACCCAAGCCTCAGACAACATAGTCCAAAATGTCATAGGACCTGAATAGGGAAAGGCAGGCACTGTGTAAATGTTGAGAAGAGCTTTCATCCTGCAAATGACCCTTTGAGTCAGGCACCACTGAGCTTCCTCATAACCTCCCTCCCACCTCTGCCTCTCCTGTTCTTTGGAAGTATCCTGTTTCTTAAGAAACTCTTTGTTTCTGCTACTATCTATGTGTTCCTCACCCAGTTCTGTTGTTCTCGGATACAAGATCCTGAAAAGCTTAGTGGCTACCAACTAGAAACCAAAAATTGTGTGTAAGTGTATGTTGTGGGGACAGTTTGACTAGTTTCTAGGTGTATGTGTTCAGGTCATTTCATCAGGATAAGCTTAAGAACATTATGGTTTTTTTTTCTTATCAGTACTGCTTAGATATTCTTAGTTTGTAGGATCTGTAGTTGAAAGCATTTGTTCTCTACCTCCTCAGAATCACAAAGTTATCAAATACAATCAAATCTCAAAGGAAAGGCTCTGAGTAGGTTGCTAGTTGTGTCTCTAGCATATGGTCCAGTGTGACATCAGCTGCCTCATTTTAGCTCTGTATTGTTAAAACTGGTGCCTAATTTCTGGATTACCAAGGCTTAACCACAATATCACCTGTAACTTAGTCAGCTCATTAAGCTAGGAGTAGGCTACAGCCTTAGGGAAAAAATGGTGGTAAGTTCTAGAACCTTCTCTTATGATCACTGGCTTGCTTGGGGTATGTTCCAGTTTATATGCGCTACATTGAAGCTATTCATTTATAAATGATCAAAAGCATCTCAAATTTTCCTTAGTTCAAATGATTATTATGGGAAAATCACAATGAATATTCATATATAGTGCATACTTAAATCAGGAAATGTGAATTCAGATAGTGGAAGAATGAAATTAACTCCTTGAACAAGTTCCCTAGTTAGTTATGCAATTTGGGATGTTTATATACACCCCTACAATTAATTACTTAAGTATGTGTTTAATTATTAATACATTTTTAATTTAATAAATTAATTCATTTTTGGCTTTTTACTACAAAGACCATACTAGAGTAACTGCAGCAGAAATGATTTTAGTTTTCTTTCATGTGTGTATTAGGAGAAGATTCATGTTCATGTGTGTAGAGGCTTAGAGGAAAATTTCAGGTGTCATTCCTCAGATACTACCCACTTTTTATTTTTTGAGTCAGGGTCTCTCACCGATGTGGAGTGCTCTGGTTTGACTAGGTTGGGTGGCTGGTGAGCAGCTATGGTCGCCTGCATAAAACTCAGATCTAGTCAGTCGTATAGCATAGCTGGGGAGGGACCGCATAAGACTCCATCACTGTTTGAGATGCTGTTTACAAACTGGACATGCGGTTTTCCTTAAATATGTTTTATTAGAGTTTCTATTGCTATGAAGAAAAATCCAGAACAAAAAAACAAAAAATAAAACTCAGGAACTAAAGGGCTTATCTTATCTTCCATATTATAGTCTGGCATCATAGGAAGAGGGATGGCAGTCAGGGTAGAAACCTAGGCGGCAAAAACTTAAGCATAGACCATGAAAAAATGTTGCTAACTGGCTTGTTCCTCATCGCTTTCTCAGTCTACTTTTTTCTTCTTCTTTTTTGTCTAACTTTTATTTTTCTCTCATACTTTATATCTCAATGACATTCCCCCTCCCTCCATTCCTCCCAATTCCTCCCCCTACATCCCCTCTCTTTCAAATTCATATTCCTTCATTTCTCTTCCATTCCTCTTGCATTTCCGTTCAGAAAAAAGAGCAGGCCTCTCAGGGATATCAAACAAACTTGGTATCACAAGTTACAATAAGACTAGGCACAAACCCTCATTTCAAGGCTGGATGAGGCAACCCAGTTGAAGGAAAAGGGTCCTAAGAGTGGGTAAAAAAAAAATCAAAGACACCTCCCACAAGATGTCCCACAAGAACATCAAGTTGCACAACTATAACAGATATGCAGAGGACCTAGTTCAAACCCATACAGGGTCTATGTGTGTGGCTTCAGTCTCTATGAGTCCCTATGAGCCATGCTTAGTTGATTCTGTGGGCCTTGTTCTCATGGTGTCCTTGACTCCTCTGGCTCCTGTAACCTTTCCTCTCCCTCTTCTGCAAGGCTTCCCTGGATCCACTTAGTGTTTGGCTGAGGGTCTCTGCATCTGCTCCCATCAGTTGCTAGATGATGCCTCTCTGAAGACAATTTAGCTAGGTGCCAATCTATAATTAGGAATCATTTCATTGCTTGCTGCCCGCCCCCCTTTTGATAGTCGTGTTTGGTTTTATTCTGGGTCTCTGGGACATCAGGTCTCTAGCTCTTTTCCATCCAGGCAGTGTCAGGTGTAGGCTCAGTCTCATGGCATAGGCCTCAAGTTGAACAAATCATGATTGGCCACTCCCATAAATGTTCACAACCAATGTCCTAGTACATCTTGAAAGTAAGACAGACACAGGTCAAAGATTTTGTGGCTGAGTTGACACATCAGTCCCACCTCTAGAACCCTTGCCTGGTTATAGAAGATGCCCAGTTCAGGCTCTGTATCCCCTGTTACTAGGAGGCTTCACTAGGTCACCCCCATCGATTCCAAGGAGGTTTCATTTCACTAGGTTTCTACATCACTCCCCAACTGCTGTCATATTCCAGTTGTCTCTCCTAGTACTCTCTCACCCCATTCCTTTCAACTCCACCTGTTTCCTTTTGTTCCCACCCACCTTCAGTCCATCAGAAAAATCTGTTCTCTTTCCTCTTTCCAGAGAGATCCCTGCATCCCTTCTTGAGTCCTCCTTGTTACTTAATCTCTCTGGGTTCGTGGATTGTAGCATGTTTATCCCCAGTCTGCTTTCTTATAGCACACAGGAACACTGGTCCAGGAGCGACACCACTCAATAGTAATATGGATCTTCCCACATCAGCCATCAAGTATCTATCTAGAAAATGCACCATAGGTTTCACATGAGCCAATCTAGTGGGGAAATTTTCTTAACTGAGGTTCTCAATAAAAATGATCCTAGCTTCTGTCAAGTTGACATAACTAACCTGCACAGGTGTGGTTCCCATTAAATTGTCCAGTGGACCCATATGTCCAGTTGTCCAGTGGACCCAAGTGTTCAGAGCACCTTTGTACTCTAGTAGTGAGTGGCACTATACTCATGTGTGTAGCATAAATCTTAAAGAGTCTTATTAGTAAAGAAAAGCCTGGATCAGAGAAGCAGAACAAGCCACAGCCACCTCACTTCATCAGTTCCTCAGCTGACTTGTTTCCTCAGGAAGCCTCTCAGTCCTCATCCAGAATGAATCTCAGCTGAATTGTTGCTCAGAATCCTAAAAGCTTAACCAGGCTTTAGTTTCTCATCATCATGCCTTAAATACCTTTCTGTCTCCTGCCATTACTTCTTGGGATTAAAGGCATGAGTCACCATGCTTGGTTGTATCCTTGAACACACAGAGATCCAGGCAGATCTCTGCCTCTGGAATGCTAGGATTAAAGGCATGTGCTACCACTGCCTAACCTTTATGTTTAATATTGCGGCTGTTCTGTTCTCTGACCCCAGATAAGTTTATTAGGGTGCACGATACTTTGGGGAAAACAATATCACCACACGTGTGCTCTCAGAGTGGATGGCCCTACACCCATGTGTTCTAGCAGTGGATGGCCCTACACCTATGTGTTACAGTAATGGATGACCCTACACTCATGTGCATAAATGCAACACTACATGCGCTCATGGGCTATTTAAAAAAAATAAAAAGGAAGAGAACATGAAGTTGGAAAAGAGATGTGGGAGAGGTCCTGGAAAGATGGACAGATATGATCTAAACACATATATGCATATGAAATTACCAAAGAACAAATTTGAAAACCTGTTTGCCAAATGGGATATATAATGTAATATTTGGAAAACTATAATCGTTTCTATGATTGTTGCAGATATTGCTCTGTATTATATCCATCTGAGGTCTTTGATGTAGTTGAAGACTAGATAGTTATAATTTCCTTAGTTATGATAAAAGATAAGTTTAAAACCTTAGATTCACAAATATAGGATAGATAGGATATCTTCTTTAATTTTGCCAAATACAAATAGACTACATATTATAACTTTAGTCCTTGCTTGATAATTATTTTGTTATATGTAATTTTACTATGTTAAAGTTAAAAACCTTCCCTTTTGAAAAAAAGAAAAGGGGAAGTGCTGTGGATATTGCTCTGTATGCTGTGAATGTGTTGCTCTGATTGGTTGATAAAAAATACTGATTGGCCAGTTGCCAGGCAGGAAGTATAGTATAGGCAGAATAAGTAGAGAGAAGCATTCTGGAGACAGGAAGGCTGAGTCAGGAGTCACCAGCCAAACACAGAGGAAGCAAGATGTAAAAGTAATGTTAAGCCACGTGGCAACTTACAGATTAATAGAAATGGGTTAATTTAAGATATAAGAACTAGATAGAAAGAAGCCTGCCACAGCCATACAGTTTATAAGTAATGTAAGTCTCTGCGTGTTTACTTGGGCTAGAGTGGCTGCAGGCCCAGGCTGGCTGGAGAAAACTCCAGTTACATATGATTGAGTCTATATCAGACTTTGAGAATGGAGGACAACTGTTTGGCAGAAAAAATACAAGACTTTGATCTTATTTGACAGCTAAAATGATCAAATTCATGGTTCCTGAAGAATAACTCTAAGCTTTCATTTGCCCAACGTGACATTTGATGTTTATTATATCAAATTTATATACATATGTATACATAAACAAATGCTTTTATATGTAATATAAGTGTGACTTTAGTATCACACCTGTGTGCAGGGATATAGTTATGAAACTTCAATTAAACAAAGTAGCATATAACTTAGAAATCCAAAGATCTGTATCCAGTGTCTTCCAGTAAGTACCAAACACTTAGCATTTCCATAAGGCATCCTGAGCCAAGAAGTAATAGCACTTTGGACCCATGAGGGCAGAGGAAATACAGTAAACAATCCCACACATTAATAAAGGCTTTTAGCGTTTTCAAAACAATTTTGAACATAAAGTTTCATTTTGTCCATTAAATTATCCTAGGACAATTTTTGAGACTCTCATCATTCCCACTTTATGGAGCGATCTGAAGAAAAACATTTTCTTACATTTTGGCAGTCCTCTATGATTAATAAAATAAGTTAACACATCATTTTAATTTTTAAAATAGATTAGATATGAAAATTTTCACATAAAATTTATTTGGACCCACACGGTAGATAAGATGAAAGCAAACGTGTTCATGCACAGGATAAAGCAGGAGGGATCTCCAGTCCTAACCTTCTTGTCTTCTTTCCCCTTCATCTTGGTATTCATCCCTAAGAAATATTCTAGTAGCCTTCCTGGAGCTTTACTTTTTTTTTTAATTTCTCTTTTGATTGTTTAGTCATTAATTAGAATACAAAATAACAGGTTTCATTGTGGCACATTTATATATATTGTGATCTTAAGAAATGTAATGTCTCCCCCACAGGCTCACATATTTTTAACACTTTTTGAGAAGTTATGAAACTTTTAAACATGGGGAGAATTCTTCTGGTTTACATCACTGGAGGTGGGCTTTGAAAGTTTCTAGCTCATCCCAGTCGCAGTTCATTCTCTGCTTCCTGTGTGTGCGTTTAAGAGAGTCTCTCAGCTTCTTGCTTTTGTTTCCATGCCTTCCCCCATTTTCTGAGCATCTAACTCTCTAGAACCATAGCCAAATGGAATTCTTCCTTCAGTTGATTTGATCATGTCATTTCATTACAGAAGCAGAATAACTAATACCCATACTCTGTAGATCCCTTCCACAGAGTCTTCTAGCCATCCCCAGTTCCCAACCACACTCGTCCCCTTCAGTGGTCCCCTTTCTACTTCCATGTTACAAACATTCTGTATCCATCTCCTCTTCCTAATGTCTTTTTCCCTCTCATCACCCACTTCCTAGTTTTATGGCATACCCTAATTATTAACATTCGGCATGATATACATTCATTTTTGTGTATCTATGTTTAAGTACATGCACACACACACACACAACACACACACACACACACACACACACAGAGAGAGAGATAGAGAGAGAGAGAGAGAGAGAGAGAGAGAGAGAGAGAGAGAGAGACTTTTTATAGCCTAGTAATGATGTGAACAAACCTTGTGACTTGCAATGATTCACTTAAGAAATTAAGTCTGGTTATAATTCTTTCAGTTTCAAAGCCGTGAGCTAATGTAAGTCTATAGAGGAATTTGTGCCTTAGGTTAATGTTCTTTGTTCCTACTCAAAAGCTTGAGAAGTGAGAGAACTAACTTCCCGACTATTAGGCCCCTGGAGAAACTTGAAAAAGAGAACATCTTCAGGTCTAGTGGGTCTCCATGCTACTAAGTGGAATGGTGGTAGGCTTGGTGAGTTCAGACTCATCCTGCAGTCCATCCAGGTCTCCAGCTGGTGGCCCAGTCCCACTTTGGATAGACTGAGCACATGTCTGTTGTGTAGCAATTTTCTTCATGTCCTAACATTGTCCATCCTCAAGGGAGGTGGGTTCCTTAAGGCTTGGGAGTTTCTAAGTTGAAAGAAGGAGAGAAAAGGTACAAGAGACTCAGGAAGTAAACAACACAAGGCACAAAAAGGTTTTGAACCTAACAATATGTACAGAGTCCCTCTTTAATGTTATAGAAGCAGTACCAACTATTGGGGAGGAGATTATCCATGTAGCACTGTGTGAAAGTTATGGAAGAGAGCATTTTGGGTGTGTCATCATCCTTAATGCACTGGCTTTTTGGTTTTGCAACTGCTTTTGAGTTGCCCCTGGTAGTATAGGTAACCTGACTTCACCCATATTCCTGCAAGTAACTCCAGTAAATTTATTGGTTTGCCAAGTTAGACCTTGGTATAATCATTCTTTTGTTCTGTCTCTGCTTTCTTATCTTGAGTAATTACTCAGCTATGTTACTTCTTTCTAGGAATGTCTCACACAATACTTTGCATTCGATTTTCCAGGTAGTCAAGCTTTATTTTCTGTTCTAAAATGGAGCAAGGTATCCTCAGCTCTTAAGTAGGGAGTATTTCCTTAGTGATACACATTGACTAAGGAAGCAATCTGACATTCTTAGGCCTCATATTCAGCAGGACTGGTTGCTATTAGCATCCAGGAGAAACACCAGGTACCAACAATTTGATGAACAACTTTTGGCATGGCCTGTGGGCCGGAGGTCCACACGTGTCACCAGCAGTCTTCCTTTGTGAGGTCTCCTTATTCTTTTTCTGCTCCTTTTGCATTTCATCACATGATTTAAAAACCCTTCTTTCTCCCCAGTTACACACTCAAGACTCAGTCACAAATTTGATGATTTGTTTAAAGATTATGCTGAAGTAGACATAATTTCCTGGCATTTCTATTAACCTTGTTTTTGAATTAGTGTCTGGTTACTTTCCAGATTTCTTGGTTGTAAAAGAGAACTACTAGAGCTCTGGAAGGAGTTCATGAGTTAAGTACTATTGATATTAATACCTTAACGTGTTGTTCTGGCAAATATCTAGCAATTTATTATCTGCTTATTTAATCTCAGTCTCTGTCACCTACCATCATTGTATATTTCTATCACTTCTACTCATGAAAAAAACAGTTTAAATAATGGAATTCACAGTGAAGGACATTTACTAAAAATAAAAAAGGTTTTACTAAATAAATTGACATTTAACAAATTTTTTTATAATATATATATAACAGAATTTTTTATCATAAAGAAAAAGTCAGCATTATTACTGAAAGTGGTTGCAACTGAAGAGAATCACATTGAGTGATATAAGCCAATCATAGAAAAACAAATACCATATTTTTCTTACATCTTTTACAAAGATTTATTTTTAATTATGAATTTCTTCATCTGTTAGTATATATACCAGCATCTTCAGATGCCAGAAGAGAGCATAACAAGTAGTTGTGAGTCACTCACATTGGTGCTGAGACCTGCACTTGCGTCCTCTGGAAGGGCAGCAAGGACTCCTAAGCCATCTCTCTAGCCCTTTCTCTAAATTGTGATTACTAGAGTTTGTATAGTTACACAAATTCATGTGCACACACACACACACACACACACACACACACACACACACACACATATGAATGGATGTAGAAGTGAAATTGTTTAGAGCAACAAAGGACTATAAAGAGAAAGGGAAAGGAAATGAAGGAGGCAGAATCAAAAATGTACACTCAACATATGGTATGTATGGATTGAACATTTAAAGATAAAATGCTAAAAGTATGTGGAAGTGTTTATGTGTTGGTATGTGCAAATGAGTGCAGGTACCTGCAGAGGCAAGAGGCATCAAGATTCCCCTGTAGCTGGAGCTACAGATGATTCTGACCCTCCCAACATGGGTGATGGGAACAGAACTCAGATCCTGTAAGAGCAGTATATGGTTTAACCACAGAAACATCTATCCAGTCCTAAAGTTTTAAAAAAATTAAAAAGAAGTGTTTTTATTTGTATATTATTTTAAAATAGAAAATATAGAAGTAGATTTTAGCATTGAGTTTGCTGAGTACAAAATATTAATACATTTGGAATACTGAATAGGCTGGGAGTTTCAAAATAATACCAGATGGCAGAGTGAGTGGAGACATTCCCTGGTGACCTGTCAGCTTGATGTTCTTTTCCATCATCTTATTCTATTTTAAGGGAGTTGTTTTGGTTGTGGGTGACATAGAGTCTAAGGCTACAAAAGCAGTAGCATTTTTCTTACCTGAGCTTAAAATTTGATGCCATAATAAGAATTGGACAATGTGTTTAGATACTGGAGCTTTTGTACTTTGAATGTAAAATTTTCCTTGTAAGTTCACAGGTTTGGGCACTGCTCTCCAGGTAATGGTGCTGGTGGGAAGATAGGGGAACCTTTAGAAAGTAGAGCCTTCTTGGAGGAAGTGGTTCATGTAGGGGCTAAATTTGAGGCTTCAGGATGGAGCCCTATTCCTGCTCACTACTGTTTCCTAAGTTAAGATGTGATGTGACCTGCAAACCTCCCACTCCTGTCACCTGGGCTTCTCTATCTGTTGCTGTATTTTGCCCGTCATGCTAGAATGTACTCCTGCATCTGTTGTCCAGAATAAACTCCTTCTCCCCTATCTAACTCTTTGACAGGATGTTTTATCACAGTGACAGAAAGAGCCTAAACATCAATTGAATGGAGCAAAGAAAAATCTTGAATTCTATTGGTACATGTGTGAGAGTGTGCATATGTGTGTGTGTACCTGAATGCATGTCTCTCTGTGTGTATGTGTGGAGGGCAGAAACCAATGGTTGGTGTATTCCTTAGTTATTATCCATCTTATTTTCGGACACAAGCTCTCTCAGTAAACCTGGTTCATGTCCTAGTAATATTATTATTGTCTCTAATACCCCAAAATTGGGATTATAAACACACATCATTCTGACTAGCTTTGTGTTTAAATAAATATGGATTCTAGGAATCAAATTCAGGTGTTTGTGTTTGTATGTCAAACATGATACAACTAAGTCTACTTCTACGTCCCTGGATTCTTGAATGTTTGGTATTTCAGTATATAGCAGGCTTTAAGTCATAGAAGACATCTCGTTTTCATTATTAGATTTCAATCAGGGCAAAAGCACAGTGCTCTCTCATTCCCAGAGACCCAGTCCAGATTTTCTCTGTATGGAGTAATGTTATGGCATATTCTTTAAAAAAAAATCTACTTATTTATTTATTTCTTCTCTCATACATTTTACCCTGACCACAGTCTCCAATCTTTCCACTCCTCCCAGTTCCTCCCTTTACCTACCCTCTCACCCAACCCCACTCCTCCTTCACTTCCTTTTGGAAAAGAAGATCAGGTCTCCCAGGATTATCAACTGAACACTGCATAACAACTTACAGTAAGACTAGGTACAAACCCTTATTTCAAGACTGGATGAGGCAACTCAGTAGAAGAAAAAGTGTCCCAAGCACAGGCAAAACAGTCAAAGACACCCCCCACACCCACTGTTAGGAGTCCCACAAGAACACCAAGCTGTACAACTGTAACGTATATGCAGAGGACCTAGGTCAGACCCATACATGGTCCATGTTTGTTGTTTATTTGTAAGCCCCTATGAGCTCTGCTTAGTTTGTTCTCTGGGCCCTGTTCGCATGGTGTCCTTGACCCCTTTGGCTCTAGTGTTTAACTGTGGGTCTCTACATCTGCTCGCATAGTTGCTGGGTGATACCTCTGATGACAATTGGACTAGGTGCTGATTTTTAAATAAAGCAGAAAATCATTAGGAGCCATTTCATCGACTGATCTTTCCTTCCTTCCTTCCTTCCTTCCTTCCTTCCTTCCTTCCTTCCTTCCTTCCTCTCTCTCTCTCTCTATCCATATATATACATATATATGTATATATACATATACATACATATATATGTATATAACCTTAATGTAACCTATGCCCTGCTTGATGCTGTATTCAGAGTGAGGGCATATATGTATGTATATGTATGTATATGTATATATATATGTATATGTATATATATATATATATATATATATATCTGTCTCTCTTTTTCTTTTTTTGCCAACCATGTATGGTTCTATCTTGGGTCTGTGAGTTGTCCTGTCTCTGGCTTCTTGCCATTCAGACAGTGTCAGACTTATAAGGGTAATCTTGCTATAATCCACATATCTAGAAAGGTAAAATAACAAGGGTAGTTCAAGGGGAGATGCATGGATTTCCCTCAGAAAGGGAAATAGAATAGATTTTGTGAGTGGACTGGGATAGGAGTGAATAGGAGTAGGAGTGGTCAGGTTGGGGAGGGACATGAGGAGAGAGTACTATGAGAGATGACTGCAATTGTGGAACATTTGGCAGGGTGATATAGAAATCTAACGCAGTGAAAACTCCCTGGAATTTATGAGAGTGACTCTAATGCAGCCTCCTAGTAATGGGAGATACACAGCCTGAACTGACAATCTTCTATAACCAGGCAAGGCTTCCAGCATTGGGACTGGAACATCAACCCAGCCACAAAACCTTTGACCTACAATCTGTCTTGCCTGCAAGATGTGCTGGGGTACTGGTGGCACAGGACTTGTAGGAGTGGCCAACCTATGTCTGTTCCAACTTGAGGCCCACACTGCTAGAGGTATGACATATTCTTAATGTAACCTATGCCCTGCTTGATGCTGTATTCAGAGTGAGGGCACAGACTTATCTCTCAGCACTCACTGCTCACACCAGAGGAACAGGGGGGCATTGTTATGTATCTGTGGATCCTTTTACCAGGTAGCAAGCTGCTCTTTAAGCATAATATAAACAATCACCATATCTGGTACAACACTCATCATCGCAGTCACAGAGCACGTTCGCATTACATTGCTTTCTGTCATTTGGAGTGTAGATTTATAATATTACATGCACCTAATGCCATCAATCCACACCATCTAGAAAACAAACAAGCATAGCTTTAAGCCCGAACATGTTCATAGTAATTGAAGACTAAGTCTCTCAAGAACTTTAATTCACCTCATTTACTACACATATTGTAAACATACTGGGTCTCTTTTCTCATGAGTAATTTGTTGAGATATTTCATCAAATGTCATGTAATGAACACTTACACATTCATGCACAGGCACGTAGAAACACACACGACATAAAAGATTCAATGGCATAGACTAGTTAGAATTAACTCAAAACTTAGCATTGGCCTGTGAATTCCTTAAAATTTAATTGGTTTCTTTTAATTTTCCTTTCCTAAGTGTTTTTTTTTTTCTGATATTCATTATGGAGAAAGGAAAGAAAAATGAAAAGAAGCCAATAACTGTATGATTGGAATTAAGGCTTGCTCATTAGGAGGGAATTCAAGCCTGCTACTGTAAACACAGCCAACTACCCACAGCTGCTGAGGACCTGAACCTGGAGGAACAGCTACTACTGCCGTTTTCCTAAACCAGTATAACTCCCAACTGTATTCCAAATACCTGTCCTTATATCCACAGATCAGTGCGGCTTTCATCTCTCATCAGGGTGCTTCTTTTTTTTTTTTTTTCAGACAAAGAGTATCACTGAAATCCACAGCTGGCCAAAGTTTAGGTAGCAAATGACTGTGACTGCCCGGCCACAGCTGGTGTACCTTCAACACAACCCCTATATCTAAGGATCAGGGACATTATGGAAGAGTGGGCAGTTCAGTTAGTATTACAAGACATAGGCTTTATGGGGGCTAAGTTGTTAAGATCCCAAGTTAGTTATGCAAATGTTTTGCAGGATAAGTATAATCTAAAATGGCCAGATCTTGGAAGTATAATCTAAAGTGGCCAGATCTTGGTACAACATTATATCCTCTAGTGACTGATCTTTGGAATTCAAATACATTAAATTGACCTGAAATCACATTTACCCCAGAGTGCTAACATATGGTAGGTATACTAAATCCAAAGGGGACTTAATATGAGTAACTTAATTATTACCTTAAAATGATTTGATTCAGAGAGATCAACTTGCCAAGAGTGATAGTGTTAGGTATATAAAGGGACCAATTGTTTCTTCAGTCAACATTTATTATGTATGACAGATTTTACACAGGAGTACACTGATCTTAAGAGATAAAGGACGAGTTATTCTGTCCTTTACATTGTCAGAACAGGAGGCATGATAAACAAGCAATATAAGTCAGTAAAATGTGAAGTGCAATAGACACTCTATTTTAAGTGGTGCTGTGTATAAAACAACCAATCCACACATGCAAATGAACGAGATAAAATCTCCCAGCGCCACACACAAGGGCATAAAGAGGCCCAGCAATCTAGTAGAAGAATTAAAACACTATGATTCTTAAATGATAACAACAGTGATACACACTTCATAAGCTTGAATTCAGCACAGTTTCTTGGTTACAATAGTAAAAGTCTAAGCATGAAAAGAAATTGCATGTAAATTCAACTTCCTGGATTTTTAAAATGTATATGCTTCTAAAGACAACATGAAAAAGGCTAGTGGAATGGCTCAAAGTGCAAAGAAGATTTGCTGCCAAGCCTGAGGATCAGAGTTTGGTTCTCAGAACCCACAGGGTGGAAAGAAAGACAAACGCTTGCAAGTTGTACTCAGACTTCCATAGATGTGTCATTGTGTCATGGGACATTCATGGACAAACACACACACACACACACACACACACACATTTACACAGATGAACACTCTCATAAATAAAAAATAAATATATGTACGAGGCTTTTTTTGGGGGGGGCACCAACCAGCTCCCAAATCATGACACAGTCTTCTTATTAGTTATGAATGCTTGGCCTAGCTTAGGCTCACTACTGGCTAGCTCTTTTAACTTAACCTGTTTCTCTTTATCTACCTTTTGTCTCAGGGCTTTTTACTTTTCTCTCTTTCTGTATGTCTTACTTTCCTGCTGTTTCTATGTCTGTCTGTCTGGCAGCTGCCTGCCTTTTGGCCCTAGTGTTTCTCCCATTCTCTCTTCCCTCTTTCTTTCCTTCTCTCATTCCTAGATTTCTCCTCTTAGTTTTTCTTTCTACCTGACTGCCACACCTATCCCTGTCTCTGCCTAGCTATCGGCCGCTCAGCTGTTTATTAGACCAATTAGGTACCTTAGGCAGGCAAGGTGAAACAAATGCAATATATCTCTATAGAATGAAACACATCTGATATCGTTAAACAAATGCAGCATAAACAAATGTAACACATCTTTGCATAGTTAAAATAATATTCCACAGCAAATATAAAAACATTAAAAAGCAAAATATGGTGCATTAGTCACAAATCATATCTCATGAAAGACTCATATCAAAATCTAACCAGTACGTGTATAATTCATTAATCATATCACAAATATGAAAATATTCATATCTGATGATAAATTCCTAAAAAAATGTACACAAGTTCTTAATAGGCACATAATGTTCATTTGACTTAATCAATAGTCAAGTCTTTTCAGTCAAATCCCAATGAGGTACTACTTAATACCATTAAGATTTTGTGATATGATTTATGAGTGACTATCTGGTGGTCTATGAAGAATAAGGAACCATCACACATTGTGGATTAGAGTACTGTACTGGATATCAGCTATTTTGGAAATACACTATTTTTCAGCAGATTAAACAGAATCACTATGCTACACACCAATGCACCCATAATCATATGCTCCCAATAAATATCCTCATGAACTAACTCATACACAGACTTTCAAAGTCATATGCCTTATATTCTCAAATTGACATGTACCCGTATTTATTGATGAAGGCATAGATATATACATAAGTGTAGGCTATCCATATAGTGACTACTCATTTTACATTTACATTAATCATGAGAGCATATACAAATAGAAAAGTTTTTGTTTATCGATATTGTATTATCAATACTGCTAAATCCAGTGATTAGATTTTTTTGTTTCTTTGGAACATTTAGCATAAAAAATCACGTATGTGAAATAATAGTTTAACACTTTCACAGAATGATTTCATTTCTTGCCTTATTCTGACTAGAATGCACTGCATAAAACTAGCTGTGTGCAGTGTCCTGACTTTTGTCTTGATCAGAGAAAGAAATTGACAGGTCATGAGCTGTGATGTTAAGTGTGTGTGCTTGTAACCACATTTTCATAAATGCCCTCTGTCTGGTTTGGAATGACCTCATTATTTTTGCTGTTTGGGAAAGATTTTCGAGGTATAATTGAATTGGTCAGAACCTGTCAAATTATTTTGTCATGTTTATTGACATTATTATATTTTTTGTTCCTAATTCTACAGATAGGAATAAATTACACCACATGATTTTCTGATACTAGAAAATATTATATTACTGAGAAAAATTAGAGATGGCCATTATTTATAATCCTTTATAGGATACTGAATTTGTTTTGTTGGTTTTTGTTATCAATTTTCTAGTAATACTTTAGGAGATGTTTGTCTACCACTTTATTTTCTTAGGTTATCGTTTGGTTTTTCTTTTTTTTTGATGTCCTTGGAATAGTAACCTATATATTAAATGGGAAAGAATTTCTTTTTCTTTGGTACTGTCCTGGAGGTTATAGGACCACGCAGAGGCCCTTTCACATGTAAGATAGGAGTTATGCCTTTTAACTGATCCCAAATGCCTTTTCAATTTTTTAAAAGCTTTAGTATTGATTGATTTGATGTAGGTAAAATGCACCAATGAGATTAACTAAGCCTAGACATTAGTTTCTGTTGTATTATGTTTTGAAACACTACTTTATCTCTTGTTTAGTATATCATATCAAGATTTTCTATTACTTGTTTATTCAGGTGTTATAGCTTTCAACATTGCAATAACTTTTTCACATCTTTTAATATATCTAGTATTTATTTCCATATGCACAATTCTGTTAAAACACTGCATATTTACCTATGTCAGTAAAAACACCCAATTTTCAATTCTGATTTTTTTCAGTTAGATCCTTCTTTTTCCTTCTTTTTTTTCCCCTTTTTTTTGGAGACCATCATTAAATTCTTGTTAGCTTTGTTGAACTTCTTACAAACTGGATTTTGGTCTAAACATTTCTTGAAGTATACTTAATCTCTGAAGCAAAGTAGTCATATTTTCCTTGAGAGAGTCTGTGTGATATTTAGTCTCCTCTTAGAAATCTTATAGTAAGAATTTTTATAGTTTGGTATAAAATTAAAACTAGTACAGTCTGTGATGTATAGTTGATATATTCTATGTTAATGAAAGAGAGGATAAAAAGAGATTTGCTTTATACACATGCACACATAAATATTTATAAAAGACAGAACACATATTCATGACAGTTGTCTTTTTTTAAATTTTATTTTATAATTTAATTTAATTTTACATATCAGCCACAGATTCC
>CABHPQ010170784.1:10417-48948 GCA_902168405.1 Peromyscus aztecus
CACACACACACACACACACACACACACACACACACACACACACACACGTTGTTTGAATCTTAGATGGCCCTTTAATAAAAAAACCACAGAATCAGATATTGGGGTGAAAGCTGAAGGATCAGAGAAGCAGAAAAGCCAGCCACTAGTTCTCACCTCTACAAAATCCTCAGCCTAAATAGAGTGAGTTCCTGTTTCCTCACACCTTATATAATTTTATCTGCCCAGACATCACTTCCTGGGATTAAAAGCATGTGTGCTTCGAAGTACTGGGATTAAAGTTGTGTGGCACCACTGTCTGGTTCTGTTTCCAGTGTGGCCTTAACTCACAGAAATCCAGATGGATCTCTACCTCCAGAGTGATAGGATTAAGGGTTTGTACCACCACTGCCTGGCCTCTATGTCTAATCTAGTGGCTGGCTATGTCCTCTGATCCTCAGGTAAGTTTGTTAGAGTACACAATATACCATACACACACACACACACACACACACACACACACACACACGAAATATTTATGTATGTATATCTGTGGCTGTAAGTTTTCTCAGGTCTTGCCTATTCGGCAGTCAGTGGTCACTTATAAAATAATCATTCAGATGCTTAATATTAATATCAACTGTATGGCCTATGGCTCAGGCTTCTTACTAGCTGTCTCTTATAACTTAACTAATTTCTATTAATCGACAAGTTGTCACGTGGCCATGGCTTACTGATACTTTCACATCTTGCTTCTCCTGGTGGTACTGGCATCTCCCCTGACTCTGCCTCCCTCCTTCCTTTCTCTCTCCTTGGATTTCCTGCCTGCCTCTAAGTGGCCTTGCCATAGGCCAAAGCAGCTTATTTATTATCCAATGGGAACAACACATATTCAGAAGAACATTCCCCAACATTTGCCCTTTTCTATCTAATCAAAAAGGAAGGTTTTGGCTTTAATATAGTAAACTTATATATAACAAACAGTTATCAAACAAGAATTACAGTTCCAATATCTAGTCTATTTATATTTGGTAAAATTAAAGAAAATATTCTATCTATCCTTTATTTGTGAGTCTAAGGTTTAATATCTAATTTATCTTTCATCATGACTAAGGAAAACTGTAATTATAGCTATCTAGTCTTCAACCAAATCAAAGACCCCAGAAGGATATAATATTACCTCAGTAAACAGGAAGTGCATTGTGTGTAACTTCTAAAAATCTAGCATGACAGAGACAGTTGGCTGCCTGCACAATCACCCAAAGTTTTCTGTAATTTTGGAGCATTCATTTTTAGCCTATAGGTCTAGTCTCTCAGCCATGTTTCCCTGTGTCCTGTAGAATGTCTGGCAGTCTCCTCTGTGAAGCAGGAATCTGAAGAACCATCTTGTCTTATAAAGTTCAGTGGTCACCTTCCTATGGGTCCTGCATGGCCAGTCAATACAATATACTGTCAATCAGTAGACCCAAGGGCACCTTTTTGCCCAGTGGCTAACTTTTGCCACAAAGAAAGCAAACTTCATAATGAGTTTCTTCAATGCCCACCATCCTCCTTGAAGTAATTGGTGCTGCCAGGAGCAGACATGTCTCATTGTCCAGAAAAGTCTAAGTTTTTAAAACACATTAAATGCCATATTCTGTAGATCCTTGCAGTGTTTAAAGATTAACTACCTAATTGAAATATATCTATGTATACATAGAAAACTTAACTAACATGACTATAAATTTGATTATCATGGATGACTAATAATCTATATCTCTTAATTATACATTATATTTTCAAATGAGCTGCACAAACATAATACCTTAAACAACAGTAGAAATATACATACAGTTAAACAAAATTAAATTTATATTTGTATCAATAAACTAAAATCCAAAGCAATGTAAAGCATTTTAAACAAGTTGTGGCTCCTTAAAAGTAGATTCAATAATCTACCCTTTTATCCTATCATATCTATACTATCCCCTTTTCTTCTTTAGAAAGAAATTGCATTTATAATCAACCCCCTTTAAATAAAAATAAACATTTATAAACAATATTTTGGGAATTTGGGCATAGCTTCTCATACTACTTCCTGCTGGTTGTGGGTGCTGGTAATCTTATGGGGATCCTGAGAAAATTAAGAATTATAGTTCAATCTTGGCTGTAGTCATCTGTGAGGATGGGTTGTTTCAGCCAGTTGCTTTGAAGCTGATTTTGGATGTTGGGTCATCTGAGCCATGGTGTCATCAGAGACCTTACAGGTGGTCTTGACTGATCAAACCATAATAGCCAGGAAGCAATATGCACGTTCTCATCTTCTGTGGAAACAAAAGCAGAACCTCTTTTCTAAAGCAATATATCCTTAGACACAAATTCTGAAGTCAAGATACCTTAAAATATACATATTGGTTTAACTGAGTAGCCTTTACAATCAAATGTCTCTTTCCAGATAAAATTTCCCAAAGACAGTATAATAACCTGTAATATCCATATTCTTTCTATAATTTTCATCTTTACATGGCTTAACTTTTATATTTTTCTTATTGTCTCCTTAAGGACAATAAGAATAGTAATTTGTCTACATATATCCACGTCCCAATATGTTACTAGTTAAAAATCCATTCTGGATAAAATCAGTTCACTCAATTTCTAAACCCCAAAACATGGCACATTAGTCATACCCCCCTCGAAGAGGATAAATATATAAAAAAAATTCCTACTAAAAGGGAATTTAATAGATTGGTTAACACAATATGATTGGGATAGTCAACAATGGCTATTTTGACACTGTGGTTACTAAGAACTACTTCATCCACAAGTTTGGATGACTCAGCAGTCCCAATATGTTGCAGATTGGATGAAGGATTGCTTAAGGTTACTGTTTTACTTTATGATGCTGGGTTGTAATGTCAGTAAAACTTAGCAGCAACGGCGGCAACAGCAGAGATGACAGAGGCAGCAACAAGTGAGATGCATTTACCAGTCAAAGGTAGAGGCAGACAGAAAGCAAAACCTTCCCTTGAGACCTCCTAACATCTGTGCCTCTGTTGAAGGCATGTCTGTGGAGGATGTCTTTTGCCTTCTGTTAATCTTTCAGGGATAACCATTTCAGGCCCACCAAGAGGTATGTCTCTTAGAGGAATCCAGATCCAGCCAAATTGCCAATCAAGTTTAGCCACCATCCATAGCACACCTAGGTCCTATTAAGTCAGAGATAACTTTTGTCTTAAAGTTGTCAGAATTGCCAGAAACAAACAAAACATAAATAAAAACAACAACAACCAAAAAGTTTCAAGGGACAGTAATTGTCATGAACAGGATATCAAGGTTTAAGCTAAGCATGGAATATGGAAGTATGTGGTGAATTCATGGGTAGAGTGAAAGTAGTATATAAAACTAATTATTTAGCAGGAATTCAGTAAGACAGTGAATCGCAATGATTATTATGAGTGTACGTAACCATATATTTCAAAATCAGATTCTATAATGACATCTCCAATACATGTCTATTCAAAATGAGAAGGACTTGAGGTAATGAGAAAGTTGCTTCACAGTATAAAAACACGAAGAGAAGCAGAAAAAAAAAGTCCTTTGAGGGTAGCCTGTCATGCAAAAACAGCTTCCAAGCATACCTACAATTTAAAGTCAAAATATATAGGTGAATAAAGCTAAATTTATTTAAGCATTACTAAATATGATTCATGGGTAATCTCTTGGGGTGTGCATCAGTCTAGGGGTTTTATAATGAAGACCAAGGGTAAAGAATATAGCTCCAGTAATATAACCATTCAAAATCTCAGATGAGCTCTGATTCAGAGAAACATTGAAGTTCTCAATGAGATAGAAGTCATGATTCTTTACAACATTAGAAATTAGAAATTAAAGAGAAACATCTAGACCCACCAGAGAAGCTGCACATATGAATTTACAGGAATAGCAACAGCACAAAATCTATGTAAGCCTAATCCAGATGCAATTCCAGGATGGAGAGGAGAATTGGACACACAATCCTATTCCTAGCTGTGGATCTAATAACAACTGTAGCTGATAGAAAGGGGGAGACAGTTTTCTCCAAGAATGCCTTGATAGGTTGGTCACACTCCAGTGGATGGTCACACATTCAAGAATATTTGGACAAAACAAGTTGTTCTTGAAATGTTAAAATATAAAGGAACAACATTATATGAATAGGGGTAGGTGGGTGGGTGTGGATATGGGAAAACAGAGTGATGAGTTGAAAATGATCAAAACATATTTTATAAAACTCAAAATTCTCAAAGAACTAAAACAAAACTAAAAAAACCCACTAAATCCTGTACAGTCACACAATGTATAATACAGCAACATAATATATAGTTTACTATATATTATTATAGCTGTGTGTGTTTTACGTATTTGTGAAATTTAAGTATGCAGACCTGTATCTTGCATGTAAAATGGTGTTTATCAAGTATTATGAAGATAGACCTAATAGTGGTTTTACAATGTATATCTTTGTGTGTTGAGTATATGCTTTGAAGTATGTGATAAGCCAGGCAAAGAAAAATTTTGGAAGATCAGGCAATATTTGGGGAACACATTAGGAATTCAACTGGACCAATCATTCCTTTATACTAAAAAAGCAACTCTAATGAAATAAAGGATAGATGTAATAACATCTACTTATATTTAATCTGCCTCTATGCTTTATTGTCAGAGAACTAATAGAAATTCTTAATGGGTTTGAATTCCCACACCTCAGAAAAATGTATATCATTAACTAACAGTGTTTTAAAATTACTCTCAAACTTGCAATGGATACAAAGTATGTATTTTAACACTCAAATAATGTGAGAGATATGTTAAAAGAGAATGTAGTAAAGTAGAAGTACATGATGATTTATCAAGAACCACTAGTCTGGAGTCAGTACTTTAAGAACGGAAATTAAACAGTAAGATGATCGGGCAATTCCTACAACTATAAAACTTACGCCTGTTTGTTGGGATATGAGTAAACTTAATTCAATTGTAAAGGAAAACAAGAGGGTTAAGAGAAAGCATTTTGAGGGTCATTATTATAAATCAGTTCTCTATAAGATTTGAAAAGCTTCATAGTCCAAAAAGTAAAACAATATGACTATGTGGTAATTTTCACATTATAGAAATATTCAAAATAACTTTCTAATTACTTTCCAAGGAGATAATATTGTAGAAATTAATTACAAAAAATTATATTTTTTAACGAGTGTTTGTAAGTTAAAAGGCAGTTCTCAGTCATGTAATGAATGTGTTATTAGATTTGAACAAACATGTAGAAAGGACATACGTATAAGATCCAAGAAAGGGGGAGAGAGAAAGGGAGAACTAAAGACACATTTCTTCATGCCATTGCATACTGCTTGTTCAAAGCTAAATGCCAGATCATTTCTCCTGGGAAAATTAGAAGGCTTCCCCATCTTCATTATCTTTTAAAATTACCTTTAATAATATGTATTATTATGATACTTAAATATAGATGAGCTCTTATACATTTTGTTTTAATCATCCACCTCTTGTTCTTCCATATACCTACTGGTCCCACCTGGATAGTTTTCTAACTGTCCTTCAAATGGTTGTTTATTTTTGGATGAATTAAAAAGGAAGTAGAAAAATACATGAAAACTTTACAGCTACATACTGTAGAAGTCGTTTTCATCCCACAGATCCCAACCCTTGGGGGAGTCGAATGACCCTTTCACAGGAGTTGCCTAAGAAATCAGAAAACACAGATATTTACATTATGCTTTACAACAGTTGAAACATTACAGTTATGGAGTAGCAACAAAAATGATTTGATGGTTTGGGGTCACCGCAGCATGAGGCGCTGTATTAAAGGGTCATAACATTAGGAAGGTTGAGGACCACGGTAGTAGAGTCTTATTCCGAGTGTTTTCTTTATTTTATTGGATAAAATGGTTACACAATTTAGGAGACAGACAAAAGCTACTTAGAAAAGAAGATCTCGAAATACAGCAGCTTAAATAATGGATTACTTCTGTCTCATGCAGTGCACATAAGGAGGAGGACATCGTAGGCTATTTTATTGTTGGCCCAAATTTCTGTTACTATTCAGGAGTACAAGTTCATCTCTCTTGCCCCAATGCCACATTCCACGGTACCACTTTCTTCTGCACCGTCTTATCTTGATTCATCAATTATTTCTTCTTAGGAAGTGAAAACATACTGTAAAGACAAAACACATAAGTGCCAAATTACAAACTAAGAAGTGATATATGTCTGCTCCATTTTATTAACACAAACTTAATAACGAACCAACTATGACAGAAGCTGGAAGCTCTCACTGCTGCTTACTGAAATGAGGGACATAATACTTAGATGAAAGAAAGCAATGGGCATCCAGTATCCCTAAAGAAAGGCAAAGCATGATTTCCAACGTTTCAAGTCACTGGAGTGGTTGCATTTTTTAATGACACATTTGCATAGAATGTTTGTCTTCCTATGGAGTGATCTAAGTAAATCTGAGGTTAAAAGAAGTGTTTTTGATATCTAGTTTAATGCAGATAAATTCTTGGGAAACAGATATACTCTTAGTCAAGGATGCATTGAAAAGACACAATGAAGGAAGTGTGTAGCAGAGCTGGGACATTCCAAATGTTTGCTGTTTTCTCTGGTGACATCTTCAAACTGAAGAACTTATTTTCAGTCCCACACCACAGACTTCAATTTTTAATAAGTAATTATTTTTTAAAAATGGTATGGATTCTCTTTTTAATTATATAATTTAGTGTTATTTAAATCTTTATTGAAATATTCTCTTTTCAAATTATGACAAGACTTTTTCTTAACTACTTTCTTCTTTGTTTGGGAGAAATGCATGAAATAATTATTATACATAAAATAGATGTAGTCATGTATATTTATTAACATAAATACAGAGAATATATAATTCTATGCCTTGTTTTCATACTTTATTAAATCATTACCAGTCACTTACATAGGCCCTATAGCCTATTATGAATGGAGTAGTATTTGATTGTATCTAAGTTATATTATATCAATCTAAGTGAAAAACATTGTAAGTAAAGTTCAAAGTATATTTAAAATGTTAATTATTTTCTTGTTTGTATAATTGGATTGATAACATGTTATCTATTCTGAGATACATAAACTATGTTTATTGGTATTTACTGTGCTCCATTTGCTCTGAAATATCTTCTTTATGCTCACTAAACCATGAAATTGAAGATACTGTTGCTTTTCTCTCTATCTTCCTTCTCTCTCTTGTTTGCATCACTCCCTTTCCCCCCCCTTTCTAATATATGAGAAAAATCAATCTTAAAGGAGACCAAGCATCTTGACAATATTATTGTATTAGCAAGGGCAGAATAAGTGAATGGGAGATCGAAGCCTTCTATCACAGTGTGTGGAAACCATTTGTACAGTGATGCTAAATTTCCTTTTGTATATTGAACCATCAATTTCTTACACAAAATGATAACTATTAGATCAATTCTGTCTCTTGCTCATATATATGTAATTAATGCTGTGTATATTTCATATATTCATAGCAGAATCATACTAATAAACTGAACAGTTAACTTGATTAACTGTACATTTATTTCATTGGATATCTAACTTGTCAGTTACTACAATGAGTGTTACATTTTCACTGAAAATGAATATTATTCTTTAAAGCATCTGGTCTTTAAAATGGAACTTTGACGAGTGACTGTATTCATTATTTTACCAGGCACACTGAGAGATAATGAAGGAGGCAACAATCATGGCAGGAATGCATTAATATTAAATATTTACTGCATAACTCACCCTTATTGGACACAGCTGTCGATAAAATATGCCCTCACTGCTGACAAGTTGCTCCTGTGTTTGGGTTGTAGATTAGCTTGCAGGCCTGCTCTGTATTCTTTATCTTCATCACTGCACCAGTACTTTAATTAGGCAGTGCAATCTTCTGCATAGTGATTAGGAAATCACAGTTAAGAAGGTGTTACAAAGAGATTTTCTCTGCAAGCTACACAAAATGGCTCACAGGTTTGGAAATTTCTCCATGTCAAGTATCAGGGAAGCATATTAGGATTTCCAAAGCAAGTGACAACTGACCTCGTATCCTTCAGCTTTAATTGTCTTTAAACTTTTGTGAGACACTGGCTGAAGCTATAAAGTCTTGAGCACTGGTTGACAAATACAGCTTCTTGATTATTTAGTCTGTAAGAAAGAAGAGGAAAGATTTCTTTTGTTAGAGTCTCAAATGATGTTAGAGCCCAAAGTACATTGAAGTAAACACTTTCATTACTATTATAACATAACACATTGAAAATATGATTCAGAAAATGATAAATTGATCCATTCTTGCAATTATCTTATTATGAGCATTTAAGTATTATTTTGAAGAACAGATTATCCATGTTTTCACAATGAAAATTTTAACATACCAAGGTAAATATAATTTGATAATACTTCCAGGACTAGAGAGTTCAAGACACAAGTCACTTCCACATATAGCTTTGTCACTAGAGAGAGACTATTTTTATTAATGCAAGAAATGTAACATTCAAAATTATTACTTCTACAAAAGCTGAAGTATAACAAGTATTGATTTCATGAAGAAAGAGGTTCAAGACATTAAACATTAATAATATTGGCAAGGAAAATTAAGGCACCCTTGGCAAACTTATTAGTGTATTTGATATTTTTCATTGTCTCTGTTGTGCAAGTTGTATTAGAGATGACTTTTTTTCAAAACTCACTTTCAATATTTCAAATGAAATTTCTATAGTTATTAAAAAGTGATTTTTATATGGTGGTAAGGTATCAATGTGATCATTTCCCATTAATGAGATAATTTTATTGATAACACATGGAAAATGCAATTTTCTGAAGTAACTATATATATATATATGTATATGAAATTTATACACTTTAAACATAAGTGTGTGTTAGCTAAAACACTATATAACCAAATTTACACAGAAAATGTCAAATAAGTGTATCTACATGAACATACAAGCAATTATTACAATTTAAATGCAGCTTTATTTTTATTTGTTGTCAATGTCTTCCAAGCAGACCTGTGTTGTTGGTTGTTTTTGCTTTTTATTAGATCATCAGGTGTTTTAGACAGGCTCAGTAACACAGCTTTACATAGTTAAGCAAATGCAACATAAACAAAAGTAACACATCTTAAAATAATACTCCCCAACATTCCCCCATTTTTTCTAAAAAAACTGAAAAGTTTAACCCACAATAACCTTTGCTGACAGATATTACCTGTCAAGATTCAGGAGGTCTTTCTTGATCACAACTGGCCCATATTATTCCTGAAGGAATCCACATCCCCTCATCTCCTGTGTGAACAAAACTCCAAAGCCTTTTTGATTTCCATTTGAAAAAAAAATGCTTTTAATTTTTTTTTAATTAAGGCATTCCGAAAGTATATAGGTTGCTTTATTTCAACAGCCCATCTTTCAATTCCATGTTTCTTAGTAGTTGTTTGCTTACTAACAATCAAAAATTCAAAATCAACACAATAACATGGATGATCCAAATTCTCTGTGTATTTCCCATCTCTATGTGCCTTATTTCTTTTATATTACTTTTACTTTTTATAGACCTTACTTTATTATTTTTAAACTATTTGTTTCTTTCTCTGACTGCCCATACCTCTTTCCTTTCTATCTTAAGCCTACACACATTGAAAAACACACTGGAACCTGTTTGGAGTTTTTTTTTTTTTTTTTTTTTTTTTTTTCCTGTCTGGACCTCTTTTATTGTCTATCTTTTAGACTGTGAGCAAACCTTTAAACTGTTAAGCAGTGTGGACTTCTGCCAGAGGCTTTGGAGGCTGGCACTGCCAGCTTCTCCAGTGGTGAAACTCAAGCCTGAAGCTTACAGCCCAGTCAGAGTTTGGTTTGACCAGGAATTGCATTTAACCTTCCTACAGGTCTAGAATGCCAATGCTTGCACTGTGGCAGGTGTTGTTAGTTAGTTTTTTTTTTTTTTATTCCTACTTAACATACTAGCTGCTCAAAGGCTCACTGTCTTGGGAAACTCTTAAAGGGGCAATATCCTCATTTTTGTTTGTTTGTTTGTTTTCCCCAAGCTTTCTCAGGCCCTGTGGAAATATGACCCATATTGGGTACCAAAATGTTTTTGGTTGTTTTACTCTTTATTAGATCATCAGATGTTTTAGACAGGCACAGTAACACAGCTTCACCTAGTTAAACAAGTGCAACATAAACAAAAGTAACATACCTTTCAATAAGATTCCCCAACAGACCAGGTTATTGTAAAACTTACAATTATGTCACAGACTGTGGAATGCATGCATAACCTACCACATGAATCTCTTAACTGCAGTTTTACTCTACTAATAACTTTAATAGTAATAATTTATTGATGAATGACATTATGTTTTGCAATTAATTATCCAGCTACTACTTTCAAGAGTACTTTTAGTCATAAAATGAAGTCAGTTCATTCTTGGTCTTTGTTTCTTTTCAAGTTTTGTGTTTGATACGATTCTAGGGCGCATATTTTGTGCCAGAACAGATGGATAAGTTTGCAGCATAAAGGGTATGCATCTAATTGTCCTGGTTAAAAAAATATAGACCATTCCTATTTGGGGAAACTATATTTTCTCTCTGGTCTGTATTTTTCGATGGGAACATAAATACTAGTTCATGCTTCAATGTACTAGTGATGGCAAAATGGATTAATTAGTATAGACTAATTTCTTGAAACAGCTCATTCTATCTGCATTATTGTATCTAAACACAAAGATCTAATTGATGGTTAGCTTATGAGTCCTTTTCTGATTTTTCTCAACAGAACTAGTCATCTCCCAACAATATACATACATACATATATATATATATATATATATATATATATATATGTATATATAATATGTGAAAAAAGTAAAATCATATTGGATGGCCAGTTAAACCTTTTAACTCCAAATTTGAAACTTGACAATGTGTGCACATTAACAGTCCTCCTCCCTGCCCTTTCACAGCTCTCTCAAACTGTCTACCTCAACTTTTCTAGGAAATTAACTTTTAGCTATTTGTTGTTGTATTGGTTGGTTTTTGTTCTGAGTTGTGTGTGTGTGTGTGTGTGTGTGTGTGTGTGTGTGTGTGTGTATGTATGTATGTGTGTTGATAGTGGCAGTGGTGGTGGTGGTGATGGTGGTGATAGTGATGTGTTAGTGATGATGTGGTGGTGGTTTGATATGGTGGTGGTGGTATGGTGGTGGTAGTGGTGGTGGTGGTGGTGGTGGTAATTTGGTGGAGATGGTATGGTGGTGGTATTGGTGATGGTGAACTAGTGGTGGTGATGTGGTAGTAATTGTAGTAGTAGTGATGATGATGTGGTGATGATGGTATGGTTGTGGTGGTGATGTGGTGGTGATGGTGTGGTTGTGGTGGTGATGTGGTGGTGATGGTGTGGTTGTGGTGGTGATGTGGTGGTGATGGTGTGGTTGTGGTGATTGTGGTGATGTGTTGGTAATGGTGTGGTGGTAGTGGTGGTAATGGTGGTGATGTGGTGTAATATGGTGGTGATTGGTTTTCTTTTTGGTAAAACAGAAGAATGTAGTATGTGAGTATTCTGGATAGATAATATGTCCCTGTCACACTATTTATAAAGCCAATAATTTCTCTTGTGCCCAAACTTCAGAGACATTTTGCTTTGAAATCCTGTTTGGTTTCTGACTTTCCCAATTCCAGAGTCCCATAACTACCAATGTGACTTTCAGTTTCCCAGATTATAAACAGCCCTCCTTCTCCCTTCTGTACTTTCCCCCCTACTAAAGATCTGTGTCTCCTTGAATTATCATTTACCTTTTATCATATGGCTCTAGGAATTCTAGAGTATGTACATGTGGTCAACCACTGTGACTGCAAATCCTAAACTAAGACTATGTTTCAATAACACATAGCTGGAACATTCAAATACACCTTAAGATTGAGAAAATAACTCTAACTGTGGTGAATGAAAGAAAGAAAGAGATGGACACTGAGAATATGCAACCTGGGGTTTTGGGGGTTTTGCAACAATCTCTACTGATGTGGTGTGGATTTAATTGCCTTAAGTAAATGTTCAACCTATTGACAAAGGTTGTTGTTGTTGTTGTTGATGGTGTGTGTGTGTGTGTGTGTGTGTGTTTAAATATGTATGAATTTCAAGATAGAATATCTGAGCACCTAGCTGAGTCATTTCAACTCTCTCAGAAATGTAAATGTGTGCTACCCTCTGCTATAAAGTGTTGGGCTAAAAATATGATCTGAAATCTATTTCATTTTTGAGACACTACATAAATATAATAAAGAAAGAAAGACAGACATATCTATCACTGTTCTATTTCTTATTTCCAATATTGGAATAATTTATTCTGCAAGAATATCTTGGGTGACAAAATTTAATGTAAAAGAAGCTGGTAAAGATTACTGTTCACTATTCCCTAAGCATCATTGGAGGCTCATAAAAGAGCTGCATTTTAGGCTGGGCAGTGGTGGCACACGCCTTAAATCCCTTTAATCAACAGGCAGAGCGAGGTGAATCTCTGTGAGTTCAAGGTCAGCCTGGTCTACAGAGCAAGATCCAGGACAGGCACCAAAACAACACAGAGAGATCTTGTCTGGAAATTAAAAAAAAAAAAGAGCTGCACTTTATACTGGTTTGGATACATCCTTAGAAAGTAGTCATTGCTTATCATGCATTTGGAATAAACTTAATATATGGTTAAGATGCCATTTATTTTATATTGTAGTTCATGAGATACTGAAGAAAAAGATACTCTGTAAATAAGGAGATCCCTAAAAGTTATTTATAAATATTTCAGTAGCAATACAATAAATTTATCTAACTGCCAAAAATGAATGGAAATTTATGACTATGAAGGAAATTTTAATAGCCAGACAGTATTTCTAGGTGTGTAATGTTTCTAGTAAATTACTATTATTTTGTTATTTTAATTAAAACCAACTGAGAGAGTTTGTTTGCTTTGATAAGTAGTAGCACTAAAAATATTCAAATTATAATTTAGTGTATTAATTGCATACTTGTACTTAAAAATAAAATAAGTAGCAAAATACATAATTTCAGTCTATTATCTAAATAAGACAAATGAATAAGTCATTAAAGAACATTGTCTGTGAATTGTCTATATTTCAATCTAATTACACATTATTTCAAATGATTCACCATTCTATTGAGATGTCTGTTCTTTTCCCAAAACTGATTTGCCTCACCAGACTTGACAAACTTATAAGTAATTAGCATCTATCAGATGAAGTTGTACATGTATGCTGACATCCAAATTTTGAAGACTGTTGTAAGGAGACCCTCTTTGTACATCTTGAAAAACTTTGGGAGATATACCTTAGCACAATTTTGACCATTAATTTATTTTAAGCCATACAGATACAGGTAAACATTTTCCCAGAATTAACTTCTATATGTTAGATGTAACCCCCTACCTCATCTATTTTTTTACCACAATACACACTTTGAAGTAAACATTTTCCACTTAAAATGATATTTTATGAGGACATAAACAAGAGAGCAACAAAGAGGAATAGAAAAGTATTGAAGAGAGCAGGTGAATGAGCTCTGCCTCTATTAATCTCTTATTCATGTTCTTTTATGAGTTTTTCATGTACATGCACACTGTCTATCTCAGCCCAAGGTCAGGTCTTTCTCAATGTTCTGTAAAGACAGGAGAGGGAAGCTAATTCTGCAAGCCACTTATCCTGCTGAAATGTATCCTTTCATTGTTAATAATCAGTTTCTGTATACGGCATGTCTCATAAACTAATATAGATCTATAGAAGCAGAATGCGCTTTTAATTCCTCCATCCTAGAAAAATAGACTATGCTAGTTTGGTCTACAAAGTGATCACTGTGCTTACTTATTATCTATATTTAAATACATCAAAAATATCTTAGGAGTTTGGATATATTTTTGTAATAGCCAATATTTATAAATGCACATACATTTTTTTTCCTGAGAAGACATTCTCTTCTGATAATTAATCATTTTTATTTATCATTTTCTCTATTGAAAATAAGCACATAGAAAACCTCTTGAATAAACTTTGTTTTTGGCTGTTGTATTATGAAGTATTTGACACTGGACAGCAAATTAGTAGCCTGATTAGTTAAGACTTTTGCCCTTAAGTATATCTACTAGTGTGTGCTTCTAAAGCCTCAAGAGGAAAGACTACTCTACTGTCAAACAAAAACAAAAACAAAAACAAAATCTGAGTCTTTTCTCTTAACGACTATAAGCTTCAAACATTTTCCCATCAATGGCTAACTGGCCTCTTCATTTTCTTCTTTTCTTGTGTAGCAATATTAGTTATTTATATATGTGTATTCTAATGTCAACAGTCATAGGGATTTAATCCAGTGTAACTTTCGGTAGCAATATCTATCTGTAATGATTTTTAGCAGTTCTTTTAAGGACTTAATAACTAGGTATTGTTAACTTTAACTACTAAACCAGGTATTGTTAATACCTGGATTGACTAGGTATTGTACTTTATTTTCTTCATGCCCTAGATGGGGCTGATGAGAGAGCCCTGGACTATGCATTCAGTTCAGAGCGTAGATGTTATGACCACGCTCTGCATTTATAAATATTGGCTATTACAAATTTATAAATACTGGCTATTCCCAAATTTAATGGAAATTCCTCTTGTTGAGTTGTCTGTACCTCATAAGACATTCCAATGCTGCTTGTGATTAAAGTGTTGAAATGTGGATTTTTTTTTCAAAACAACATAGTGGTGTAAAATGATCAGCTAACCATCTCACTTCCATATTAGAGGGTTTTTTTGTTTGTTTGTTTGCTTTTTGTTTTTGTTTTGTTTCGTGTGTGTGTGTGTGTGTGTGTGTGTGTGTGTGTGTGTGTGTGATTGCAAATGTTATGGTGTTGAAAACCAATATGAGATTTATAATAAAACCTTTGAGTCATTTTAATTATATACAATATCAAAAGAAAGTTCAATTTAGTATATCAGAATCGTTTCAGGGCTATGCGAATCATATAGATGTGTTGTATATATAAGTGTTATTTTACATTCTTACCCTGTTGCTGTGATAAAGATGCACTGACAAAAAACACTTAAGAGAGAACATATTTATTTTATTTCACAGTTCAAGGTATACCCCATCATGATAAAAGTAAAAGCAGCAAGACCTTTCAATGACTAATCTAATGAGGTCCACAGTCAGAAAAGAGCAGTGGATATGTGATGCTAATGCTCACCTTCCTTTCTCTATTCTTAAATGGCCCATGAGTCTATTTATTTATTTTTTATTTATTTATTTTCCATCTGGACCTCAGTTTCACCTTTCTCCTCTCCTCTCAGTTCCTCCACCCCACCTCCCCACTAGTTACCTTCCCATCTCTTCTCTCTTTCTATTCATAAGATGACAGGCCACCCATAGATATGGACAAAACAAGGCATGTCAAGTTGTAGTTAACACTAACCACCTTGCATGTATTAAGGCTGGGCAAGGCAACCTAGTATGAGGAATAGGGTTCCATAAGCCAGTAAAGGAGTCAGAGACACCCCCTGCTCCACTGTTAGAAGTTCCACAAATAGACCAAGCTATACAACTGACATGTATATGCTAGGGCCTAGGTCAGTCCCATGCAGGCGTTCTCATTGTCTCTGTGAGCTCCCATGAGCCCAGGTTAGTTGACTTTGTGGGTTCTCTTGTGATGCCCTTGACCGCTCTGGCTGCTACAATCTTTTCTCCCCCTCTTCTGCAGGATTCCACAAACTCTGCCTAATGTGTGGTTATGGGTCTCTGCATCTGTTTCCATCTGTTACTGGATGAAGGCTCTCTGATAACAATTGGGGTAGTCACCAATTTATGAGTATCAAGGCTTCCAGTGGAGGGACTGGCACACCAACCAGCCACACAACCTTTGACCTACAGTCTGTCCTGCCTTTGGGAGGTGCTGGGGTAAGGGTGGCACAGAGATTGTGGGAGTGACCAACCAATGACTGATCCAGCATGAGACCCATGCCAGGAGAGTGAGCCCACCCCTGACATTGTCTGGAGCACCAGGACCCAGAGGCTGGATGGCCCAGAAACCTAGGATAGAACCAAACAGGACTAGAGGTTAAAAAAAGAAAAATTCAATGTAATGATGACTAACAATATTCTGCTGTACTCATAGACTGGTGCCTAGCCCAATAGTCATCAGAGGGGCTTCATCCAGCAACTGGTAGAAACACGTTCAGAGACCAACAGTCAAACATAATCCTCTCCTTAAGGATTGGTACCACAATCGGAGGGTAAGCCTTCACACCTCAATTAATGTAGCCATGATAATCCCTTAGAAAGGCAATCCCAGCGGTCTATCTCCCAGGTGATTTAGATTCTGTCAAATCAGAGCACTAACACTCACAACTGTGTCCCAATACTTTCAAATGTCCTTTTCTGTGAATAGTATGGAGCATTTGAAAGACACAAAAATTTTATGATCTGAGGTTCACTATTTTGATATCTATTGACAGAATGCAGAAAACTAAAAAATGTTGAAAATGTCAAAATTTCAGCCAAAAAAAAAAAAAAAGCAACAATCCTAATAGCATAACACCATGAACAGCATTTCTTCCTAACGTGTTCAGAGCCCACGGATCCTTGCCACTTGTACTTTTTTTAAAGCTCTGAGTTGTCTCCTACTTGTCTCTGAAAATATGAGCATGCTATTTTCATCACTGAAAACTCACACTCTTTTTGCGATAATGAAGTTATGTTGCATTAAGTCACAGTTGTTCGAATGGATCAATCAAATGTGAACTAAACTTCTCCATTGATGGGAACTTACACATTTTCTAGGCTACAGAGCAAACTAGAGAATGAAATTGTTGCAGAAACAGCTTTAGTAGAGGGGAAGCCCTGTAAGGGTCTATTGAAAACTCTAGCTTTCCAACTGCTTGAAACTCATATGCATCAAGCTGGAGAGAAGGATTGATAAAATGTCAGGAAAGAAATGGGAAGAAAATCTGGATATTACTAAGAGGAAGAGATTGTAGAAATAGGCATATTGTTATGGTACATCTGATGAGCCGTGGCCCAGGCTGTGATTTTCAAGCATTTTTCATTCCTCGGGCCACTTCCTTATTAAGGATCTTTATCACCACTGCACAAAGGAAAAGGTAATTATTTATTTAAAAAAACACCTAACATGAAGATAAGCATCAGAAAAATGTTCACATAAGGTATGTGCTTAAAAAAAGCTCACCATTTTGATCACGTATAAGTTAATCTGTACTTTCACTCTATCCTTTTGATATAAAATCCTGATAACAGTCTGTGTTTGCACAATTGGGTATTAAGTGTAGGGACATAGGAGTAAATTCTATACCACCAAGCTATAGGCCAGCATTTTCATTTCATTCTTTATTTTCATTATTATATTCATTTATTTTCATTAATTTATTATTTTACTCTTATTGGAGACAAGATCTTCTAAATTGCCCTGTCTGGCTTTGTAGCCCAGGCAGACAAGAGCTGCTGTCTCCCTGCTTCAGTGTTCTGGGTAATTGATAGTACAGGTCACCGGGCCTGTCTAACCTTCCGAAGGCAGTATTTTCTCTTTCTGATATATATTTTCAACACTGAATATTGAACCCAAGGTCTCATATGCTAAGCAATCTCTTTGCCACTGAGCTATGACCAAGGCCCCGATCTTTCTAGTAAAAGAATATAGAAATAATGGATTCAAGGAACTTAAATGACATTTATTAAGCCATATACCAAGAATCTACTGAGCAAGGATTCAAATTCAGATTTTTCTCCTATAAAAAGTGATGCAATTTCATGACAGGCAAATGTATTTCCATCAGGCCCCCTTCCTTGAATTGATTTTCTGATACCATGTATTTGAAATGTCATGTTTTTGGCTTGGAATTCACATTGAGGCAAAGACTTGTTAGAGCTCTTTCTCTATAAAATTGTCCTAATTGCTCAGAGAAATGGGTTATATTGGCCCATAACTAACATCAGTTGTTCTCAGGATCTTAGCTTCTAGCCATTGAGAAGATATATTTTTTATTTTACTTCAAGTTCCCAAATTTCAGAATAAGTTCATCTGCAAATAAAGGCAAATAAAATTAAGCAACTATTTTATTTTATGGTCTGGAGTCTTTATATATTAGTGCATCATGTCACTATTTCTGTAGAGGCGGTGTAATCTTAGAGAACACTTGAATATTTTATAATAGTTAAAAATATTTTACATCGATTTTGTCATTTAAAAAATTATAATACAATTTTACATAAATTCCTTCTTTCCCTATAAGTAGATATTAGATCACTATCTGCAGAGCTGTTATATGCCAGCTAATTACTAAAAATTTTTAATTGGATATAAATTTTTTACTCCTTTATACATTTTCCTTTACACTCTATAAGTAATTTTTTTCCTCGACCTCAGTGTAGCTATTACCAATACCATATTTAAGTTATATGGAAAATAATATAATGTGTGGTCAGAACATTATAGTGTAGTGGTCTTATCCATTTTCTGCCATTTTTGAATTGCTTGTACGGCATTCAATTTGCCCATCATATTTACATGCCTCCATCGATTTTGCAGCAAAATGGCAGAAGAATAGTGCTAACTTGGCGGAGTAACCAGACATTAAAGATGCAAATGCCTGTGCAAGATGTACAAGCATACTTTTCCCATATGAAGTGCTTGTAGGTTAGACCGTGTACATTAAACTCCCCTGGAGACTGAGCTATAAAGCCATATCTGTATTCTGTAATGTATGTCACTTCTGTCTACAGAGCTTCTGAAGCAATGTTTTTTTTGTGTTGCAGAGAGGAATATTGTCCTAGGCCATTTCCTAAACTTTATTCACTGAATGCTATAAAATGCATGGTGAGCAGACCAAGAACAGCAATTGTTTAGGGAAAATAGTATAAGAATGATTAAAAACAAAAAGTTAAGAGCTGTAAGTTACTTATGAGACTTTGTACCATTTTGAGTTGCTTTTATTTCCTTAATTAGATCTTGATATATGTATTTTACATGTAGATTCATATGTGTATATGTTTACATATGCATATCCAACAAAGCTCATCTTTATTTTTGGTGAGAATAAATTTCTTTTTATAAGGCAAAAGTGTTGAATGTTTTCTCTCAGCACCATTGGTTTTCAAATGTGAATCAACTTTCACCTTAATCCCAAGACCTGTATTTGCATAAGGAAGAGCTACCAGAACAGAAATGCAATTCTCTTCTCAATTGTCAGTTGAGTATTCACTCTTTTTGTGGATTTTATATATATTATATACATTAGGATCTATAAGGCCCATGCCTATTTCATGTACACAGCATAAGTCATATATAATAGATATATCTGTTTGTTTTGCAACCAACCAAGACTCTTTTGTTCACAGATTATATAATATAAATTAGCCCAACTTCTCATATAATTCATCAAACTTCCTGGAATATGCTCCTCCATTAGCCAGAAAGTTGTTCTTTGTTTCATATTTGTTAAGCCTTTTCTGTGAATGCCACTAGAATGAATAGATTCTTATTCAAATGAATAACTTCCATGGGTAGATGCAATCTACCAACAAGCATACCTATAAAAGGAAGGAACAAAAAGACCAGAATTATTTTATTAATAATCCTAAAAGGACATTTTGGTTTGTTTGCAACTAAGTAAAGCTTTTGTGCTTCTTACTCATGAAAAAGGGCATGGGTGGGAGGGTCAGAAGACATGTCACTATCATAACAATGAAACAGACTGAGGATTCAGGGCCAAATGTTTAAGGTCTCCCAACAAAAATTTCCAAGTTCTTTCAAGCATATTTAAATTACATGAGAAACTCTGTCAGCATAAGACAGCAGTCAACTAAAACTTATTTTTTTTCCATTCCCCTCCCCTATTTTCTGCACTTAAAGTCACAAAACACTCTGCTATCATTAGTAGAGTTTTGTGAATTGTGGAGAAAAGGGTCCTACAAAGAAGCCAGAAAGAATTGAAAACAACAAACCAATAAACAGGCATCAGTGAGCATCATTTTGTTGTTTTTCTGACTTCACTGCCCGGTGAAATGATTCTAGGATTCTACACATCTTAGTATATTAAGGTGGAAAGCAAAGCTTAGTTTTAAATGTGTTTACAGAAATTCAATTTATTACATTTTTTGTACTGTCTATTTAGTCTTCACCAATTTCTGAACCTGTAGTTTCTTAGTGAATATGGGGAAATTTTTTTACAGACCTCCTACCAAGAAATCCCACAGCACAAACTCCCTTCTAGACTGACAGATGAAAATCAGTTACTTTGAAGTTCTCAGTTAATGTTTAATTAAACACCTTGGGCTTATGTTACAATCTAGATCTAGGCTCTGAATAGTCTACTAAAATTCAGTAGAGTTTGTTGGGGCTTATAGGAAATAATGATTGAGATCTTTTCACTCTTTTCTAAATTGATTTTAAAGACCATGTTCTATCAGATTAGCTTCTAGACTTAAAACTCTTGGTGAGTCATTAATAGAAGTTAGCATTATCTTCTTTAATTTTATGACATAATTTCCTAGGAAACTAAATTACTAAGTATATATACAAGTTATTGTCAGGTTCCATGCATTTTGTGTTTTACTATACAGAGCTCTAGGATTTTTTCTGTTCTTTAAAATAACTATTTTGAAAATAACTATTTTGTCCCCAGTGTTCTAGAGTAGCTTAGATATCATTAGATCCATATACGATGATATGACGTGCAGAATCCTCATTGCCTTAAAACGTTGATTGGAAAGTATCACGCAAAAATTTCCATCTTCCTGAAAGTGTTAAGGCAGATCCTATGAATTGGTTATGTACCAGATGTTGGAACATCTACTATACCTCACATGACAGAAATCTCAGGCCTGAGACTGTATCTGCTGCTAAAGAATTAACTTAAAAATGAGACTTTCATTTGAAGTAGTTTTACATGATAATAATCTAATACAATGGATTTCATTAACTTACATATGCCTTTTGAATGATATGAGGAATTGCATATGAAGGTATTGCAAAAAAACAAAAACAAAAACAAAAACAAAAAAATTGTCAACACTTTGTGCCTAGAAAACTTCCCTATTGCAGATGAAACTATTCAGCTTTTTATTCCTGTGTTAAGGTTCGTCTTGTAAACAGCCACCAGCAACAGACATGCAAGCAGTTTTTGTAGTTAACAACTCAGTTAAAAGCTCAAGATAAAGTACAAAGAGTACGTTCCTCCCCTGCCCCTTCCTTTGACTTCTACCATTAGTATTATATTAAAAAAAAAAAAAAAAAACTCCTTTACCACACAGAAAATCCATGTAAACTACATCTTGGTCTCCATATAGACCTGAAATTTTCCAAAAATGATGAGAATTATTTTATCAGTTATTTACAATTTAAATTGACCGACTTATTCTTCTCACCTTATTTTATTGCTTTTATTGGTCTCACGGACTGTTTTTAAACTATTGCTTTAAAAATCATATGTAGGGCCGGGCAGTGGCGGCGCACGCCTTTAATCCCAGCACTCGGGAGGCAGAGGCAGGCGGATCTCTGTGAGTTCGAGGCCAGCCTGGTCTACAGAGTGAGTTCCAGGAAAGGCGCAAAGCTACACAGAGAAACCCTGTCTCAAAAAACCAAAAAAACAACAACAACAAAAAAAATCATATGTAGGACTGTGAGAGCTCAGTCAAGGAAGTATTTGACTTGAAAGCCTAGGGACCTGAGGTTGATCTCCAGAATTCTGTGAAAATGCCATAGGAAACTCCTTGATTGAGAAAAGATAGAAATGGGGTGTTTCTTGGGACTCTCTAGTCAGCTAGCCAGCTCAATTTGTGAACTCTAGGCAAATGAGAGTTCCCGTCTTAAAAGAGGTAGGACAGTATTTTTGAGAATGACATCTAAGATTGTCCAATGGCGTCTACACACTTGCATATATATGTGCAGGTATATCTCCAAACACATGAATAAAAACAAACACACATAAATAAAATAAAGCAAAATTTAAAATCTATATGACTTCCCAATGCAGGGTAAATACACACACACACACACACACACACACACACACGCACACGCACACGCACACGCACACACACACACACACACACACACACACACACACATCTGTGTATTTGAATGTCCAGAATCTTTATGCTAATAGTAAGATTTTAAAAAGTAATCATACACACACAAGTTATAGAAACTTTCATTGACAATGTAACACTCCAAAACAACACTTAAAATTTTTAACATATTATCAAACAAAAAAAAAACAAAATAAAATTTTGTTAAATGTTTCTATCTATAATATTTTAACTAACAATAAAGATATGTGTAAGAGACAATCACTGTTCCCAATGTTAGTAGTTCCACAAAAGGACTAAGTTACAAAACTGTAACAGTGGCGATCTCTGACTCTTTCCTGGCTTGTGAGACCCTACTCCTCATACTGAGGCGTCTTTCCCTGCCTTAATACATGGGGAGATGCTTAGTCTTACTGTAGCTGTGTATACCATGTTCTGTTGATACTCATGCGAGAACTACCTATTCCTGAACAGAAATGGAGGGGGAGTGGATTGGGGAGCGAGAAAATAGGAAAGGTGGGGAGGAGAGACTGGGAGGGGAGGAAGGAGGGGAAACTGTGGACAGGATGTAAAATAAATAATTTAATAAATTTATTAAAAAATATGTGTCACTATTAAGTACGTATTTAAAGAGCATTAGTGTTTTATCACAGATTCTGCAACCCAGTGAGGAATGGACACCTCAAACCCAGTATCTTATATTCAACTGTATCCATCCTCAAATTCCAGGTATTATAAAGTCAGAATTATTGTCCTTTATTTTTAAAAGATATTACTATGCACCATGAAAGAAGGGCAATCAGACTTTATAACCTTTGAATTTACCTCTTTATATTAACTTACCTCTGAAAATCAATCCAAAGCATTGTTAACTTCCATTCCTTCATGGTTCACTAAACATATTCAGACACAGGCTTCAAATATTGCCTTATAGAACAGCAACAGATTATTGATAATTGGTTTAAAAAATCCATATTCATAGAAACACACCAAAAACTTCAACATGCTGCATCTACAAATGGCTACAGATATTTGAGTAACTGCATACAACGTTACCTTATATTATATTTTTTTTTCCATTGAGCTCTCAGAGTTCAAATTGACACAGGCATGATTAACTCTTTATATACAATCATTGTCAACATAACTCTGTTTTTCTAACGTGAGAAGTAACTATTTATTGCATTCAGTAAAACCTTTGGATTATCATTCTTTCTGAATTATTTTTCCCTTTTGTAAGAGTCATTCTAAGAAAAAGAAAAGTAAAGTTTCAACACAGGAGGCTTGTGTAACTCTGTCTCTGTGGGTAATTCATTGGAAATGCTGTAATGTGTATGGAAAAAAGGTGATGACAATGTGTCAATACAAAACTTCATAATGCAACTGTTTCAGAGTTCAATGGCTTGGCTACAGTCAAGAAAAAAACATTTTCCATTCATGACTTTTCATACCTAAAATTAACAATGACCTTCAAAACTTGCTTTTAGTTATTGCTGCTGAGTTAAGACCAGAATTAAGAAAAGAGTAACAGAGTGGAAAATGGTGACATCAGGGTCACAACAGGCAACTTAAAACCATCTCAAGTGAAACTCATTTGCTATTTAGTGAAATGAAACAATTATAATTTTTACATGTTAGTGCATTTGAATGATGGAGACATTAATGAACCATTTCTAGAAAATAACTTCCTAAAAACGTACTTTTATCTCTGAAACTGTTCATGAAATGAATGATAATTTAACTTTTATGCTGTATGTAATTCATATTACAAAGAAATACACTTGAAAGCAATTATTGTTGAAAATAATAAAAGGGTGTTAAGACTAATAGAAGCAATATCATGAAAAAGATGGAACTATTAACATATAATATCTCTATTTAAATTAATAATTTTAATTATTATTTTGTAAATGTGTTGTCAGACTGGAGGCAGAAGCATATAAATACTTAAGTGTATACAATTTACCCTTTCCCATTGTTTTCTAAACAGTCAGAAAAATGTAACTGTTATAAGTGAAATCATATTTACTTATTTTCTACTTTTTGGTATCAGAATTTACTGTAAAGCAAGTAAGCATTTTCTAACAGTTTATTTTAAAAACAGGATATATATACATATATATATATATATATATATATATATATCATGATGGGAACCTCTTAGTAAATTATATATATATGTATATATATATATACATATATATATCTTACTCTAGGGACTTTGCATCACTCTAAAATAAAAGAAATTTGTAGATGCTTGAATCTCAAATAAGAATTTCTATGACATATATTAAAAGCAAAGCAATATAATTTCCAAATATCTCCTACTAACAATGTTTAAACATTTGTTTGTTAAAACAATAATGAAAAGGATACTATTCATTAAATACAACTCACATCTATCCATCCTATCTCTATCATTGAAAGGATGGTCTATGGGGAAAGGAGATTGGCTGGCTGATTTCTAGGGCTGAAATTTTCTTCTAAAATACCCAAACATTTAACCATTATAACCATGGTCCCAAACTCTGAATAACATATTCTTACAGGAGGTATATTTTAAATGTAAGCACCAAGCTTTAGATTCCAAAATCATTATGGGATTCCTCTCAATTTGCCTGAACTATGTTTGAACTAGTCAGTTCCCTTTTGTGTCAGAAAAGACAAGACAGACTAAATTGGATAATTGGTAAATAAATACATACCACATTGTGTGTGTGCAACATGAGTATGTATTGAGGGAGTGGATGAAAGCTGCTCTCAGAGAGCCAGACATTTCATTGTAGCATGAATCTTAAAAGTTCTTATTAACAAAATCAAACCTCAGCCAGATATTGGGGTGAACACTGGAAGATCAGAGAGACAGAACAAGCCACAGCTATCTCACCTCGCTGGATCCTCAGCTGGTCTTGCTTCCTCAGACTGGAAGCCTCTATGTCCTCTTACCCGAATGAGTCTCAGCTGAACTGCTGCTAGAAGCCTGAATGCTTAACCAGCCCAAATGCTTCTCCAGGCCAAATGCCTACCCAGGGCAAATGCCTCTCCAGGGCAAATGCCTAACCAGGCCAAATGCCTTGCGTTTCTGGTCCTCATGCCTTATATACCTTTCTGCTTTCTACCACCACTCCCTGGGATTTAAGGCTTGCTTTCTGGGATTAAAGGCGTGGGTCACCATGCCTGGCCGTTTCCAATGTGGCCTTGAACTCACAGAGATCCAGAGGGATTTCTGTCTCTGGAATGCTAGGATTAAAGGCGTGTGCTACCACTGCCTAACCTCTATGTTTAATATTGTGGCTGTCCTGTTCTCTGACCCCAGATAAGTTTATTAGCATACACAATATTTTGGGGAACACAATACTACCACATTTCATACTTACAATAACCTGACTAACCAATGACAATATTTGTGTTCCTTCAGTTATCAATGCTGAAAGTTGTGATCTTCTCTAACCCAGCTCCACTTCCCAGTTCTCATTACAAATAACATTTCTCTAAGTTCACATTTTTGTTTATCTGCTTTTAACAGTTAATAGCCAGAATCTCATCCACACGCTTAAAGGATATTTATTTTTTTAAATATGTATGAGTGTTTAGCCTGCAAAAATGTATGTATAACACACACACATACAGTGTCTGCAGAGGCCAGGAAGGGAGTGTTGGAACATTGAGAACTATAGTAAGAGATGGTGTGAGCGGCCATTTGGAAACTAACCTGGGTAAAGTCCACCGTGAGAGCAGCAATCATTCGCTGAATCATTTCTCCAGCCACACATACTGAAAAAATACATCTATATCAAAATAAGATGCATAAAAAATATTATAAATAAATAAATAAATAAATAAATAAATAAATAACATTATTTTCCTCTATTCATATAAAGTTCTTTTCCACTGTTAAGGGCATGAAACGTCAATCATGTCATGTGGGTATAAGGTTGTCTCTTCTAAACCCAAGAGACTGACACACTCAAACGTTGCTATTTTGAAGTTCACACTGACTATAAATTATGAAAAAACTATTTACCTATCAATAAACTAGTGCCCCAAATATGAAAATTTTTATACTATTGATTCCATTTCAGAAATAAGTACTTTTATTCAAATTGCTTGAGAATTTCACACAGGTATACACCATATTGTGATCAAATCAACCCATTTCCTCCTCTGCAATTATTCCATGAAGATAACCTTATTCCTTTTTTTTTTTTTTCAAAATCTTAGTTACAAATTTTAAGGGAGAATATGGAACATATTTAGATGTTTCTAATTAGAGTGGCTAAATCGTATTTGTTTTGTTTAACCTCTATGCATATAAGTAGAATGTTATGAGGAGTTTCTGGTTGAATTTACCAAAAGCCCATCCTGAGAATAACGAGCTGATTGAGACAATTGTAGTTTCCATCAAGTTGAGATGCCTCTGTGACTTCATCTAGCCACACTTCAGTAGTATGTGGAGAAGACTGAGCTTGAGTTCACGTCATATATATAAAGTATAAATTACTAACAAAAAGGGCATGGTTTTTATGAGTCACTAATATACTTACTATAAATTTGAGAATGTTATTCCTATTTATTTGTATTTTTCCATTGGTTGTGTCTGAAAGTCTTGTACAATTATTACTTGTCTCATGCATTTAACAAGTTAAAGGCTACTTTCACTGCTCTCATTTTAGGATAAGAATGCAAACACAATTTCAAGGAAAAGAAATGTAAACTTGGTTTTACACAAAGCCTCGTGTAACTTTCTAACTTGAAATTTAGAGCCAGACTCCTGTGTTTTCAGGAAAGCACAGCAACTAATTTATAGTCAGTCTTACTGTGAATGAATAAGTAAAAACCAACCTCAATTCAATATGGTCAGACCAAAGGAAAGAAGAGATTCCTAAAATAAGATGATTCATTTGTTTTTGTGGTGTATGCCTTTTGACTGCTATCATGATAATGTAGTTTTATCCTGTAAATACATTTTAAGGAAGACCTATATGATGAAACAATTCTGTAAACCCAGAATTCTTCAGCATTCTTCCCCATAGAAGCATGAAGTCTAAGAATTTTAGACCAGTTTAGGTTACCTGGCAAGTTCAAGGTTGTTAAGCCATATAGACTGACACTCAGAAAGTTCTAACGTATGAAGGATCCAACTTCAATTTGAACACAGCAACAATATTCCTTAACTTATAGATTATGTTAGGGATTAAATGTTTTATTTTAGTGAAGTCATCAAAATAAATGAACTTTATTTTAATTTAGACTATTTAAATATTACCTTATGAATTTCAAACATTAATTAATACAGCTTCATTACCAACTGAGAAGAAAAACTGTAGACAAATTTCTAAATGGTCTTATTAAATAAAAAACATGGAGCCAAATATAGGGGTGAAAGCCTTAGAGATCAGGGAAATAGGAATAGCCACCAGCCAACCTTACCTAACCAGCTCTGCAGCTTCCAAATGTGTGCTACTTCCTGTCTACCCACACCTTTATTTGCCTTGCTTTTCTGTCCTTTCATTGGCTCTTAGCCCAGCTACCTCACTTCCTTGTCACTGCCTGTCTGTACAGACCTCCAGGTCTCTATGGTTGTTACTGGGATTAAAGGCGTGAGTCACCACACTTGGCTCTGTTCCCTAGTATGGCCTTGAACACACAGAAAGCCTGCCTACTAAGTGATGTGATTAAGGGCGTGCGCTGCCTGACTTTGTTTACTTAAATGACTAGCCTTTTCCCCCTGATCTCCAGGCAAGTTTTGCTTATCAAAGCACAAATAAAATATCACCACATTTAAGCACAACTAAAATATCACCACAAAAAACAAAGATGTTGAATAATATCTCTCTAAAAATTTGCTTTTCCAAGTTAAGATATAATAGAAATATGGAGAAAGGAAATCACACACCCAACCTGATTCAGATATTTTACTTAAAAGAATAATGCCAGTGCTTTGAGTAAAGACATAAAAATCCACACAGTTTGTATTAACTAGTGACATACATAGTATGAGTCACTGCTGTCACTTATAATTATAAAGTGGATGGCATACCTGAAACAATCTAAATAGATCAGGTAATTATTTATATCATACTTTCCATGTGTAATTTACTTTAAATATAATTTCATATTTCCTTATTTAATTTATACAAGCATCTGTATCATTATTCTTCTTACACAAAAGACAAAACTAAACTGAAATTGTCTATATTGCTAGTTTAGAAGCAGAAAACCAGTATCATCTCTATACTTATAGACTGAAAAATCAAATCATTCGTGTTCAAAAATAAAAGTTATTTTCCTCTTGGAAATACATGTTCAAGTATATAAAAAATAATAAAAATGTGTTTCATTCAAGATGAATTTAAGAAATCAACGACTAAAGTACTTCTTTAACTCAGTAAGCTGAGTAACAAAAAGTCACCTATATTTGAATGACACCATCTTGGTTCTGCCCAATGTGTCAAGGGGCTTTCCAAATGAATAGCTTGCGTGGATAATTGCTTTTCAGAGGTTTACAATATGAACATGGGACTTACCTTTTCTAGGAAGAGGAAAAACAAAACAAAGCAATTTATAGTTTTGAGAAGAAAAACAGAATAATACTCAGTCAATTTAAATATCTACACACAAATCATAATATTGATCTATTTTCAGGCTCCATACAAACATGCACAGCTTACTTTCATCATCCCCATCACTAAACAGACAATTTTAGACAGTGAAATTGAATTTTTTTTCATTGAAATTTCCCCCAAATGCACATAATATTGTGTAAGTACTACATGTCAAGAGATGTTTATTCTCTAAATGGGAAAGTTCTGGAAACAAAGACTTTATCCGGGTCCCTGAGGTTTGCTGAGTGCCCTTCCCAAAGGACCAGGGGACTTTCTATTGTAATATTTTGTTCTGTTTACAATGATCATGGAAGGCCCTTGTCTGCTATCAAACAAACAAATGAAAGTATAGAATTAGACCATTCTTACAGCATGTGGGCGGGAGATAAGGCTAAGCCAATCTGAATGGAATGGGTACATGGATGTAGTTTGGAGTTAGTAGAAACAAAACTTAATTTTCTTAATTTAAATTTGTGTTCACAAACTAGAACTCCTGACTTATAAGAAATTAATATGCTGCATAGATTATTTTCCATAAAAATAAAATATAAAATCAGCAAGAAATGCAGGATCACATCGTGAGAGAGTACACGGCATAAATAACTTGTGAAGTTACACTGGAAAACATTTCAGGAAGTTTATTTAAATTGTGTGAAATTCTTAATTATGTCTCCTCCTTTGCTTCATCTGTTATTGGCACTATCCCAACTGTGGTCGCTGATCTAGTCTCTCAAACTTGCAGGATGCTTATGCCAAATTCTACTGTAGTCATCCTACAAAGGCACCAAGCTACACAGCCAAGGGCAGAGGAAGGGTACACTTTTAGTCAGAGTTCATTGTCTCATCCTTAATCATTGCACTTTGATTTTTAAGGAAATAATTATAAAAGAAAAATAAAAAAAATACTTTCTTACAATTTTCAAACAATGAGTTCCCATGTTTCACAAACATAATTAAAAAATAAATAATTGATCCAAGAGAATGCACCTCATTAAAAATTGTATTTGGGTAGAGTTTTAATTTTCAACTCTTCTTTAGAGACTGTATTTTATTTACAAGGCTTCTTCTGCCCTTTAAGTCAAATATTGGCATGTAAATGTCAATTCCATCAAAAATAAGAAAAGTCTGAATATTATTTTATAAACATTCAAATATATTAATATAATGTGTCCCAGGGATGATTGCACTGTTACTAGATGGTGTCAATATGAAGTTATAGGGAGAATTTGAGTTAACATGCCAAAAAGGAATGCTTAAATTGCTTAAATGTCCATAAAATGAAGTAATCACCTGGATACGACAGAGCCGAAAAGGATGAAAAGGAAGAAAAAGGAGAAAAATCTCAGAATAGTAGCATTAACTCCTTAGGTATTTGGGTAATGGTTTTCTACATTTATATACCATATAAATTATGGTACATGACCTAGCCCTACTTCCACCAGCTGAAACAACTGTAGCCAATAAAATATTAGACTCCTTATTGTTTTTATTTTCTCACTCATATTAGTATAGTAACATGACTTTCTTGCAAATGTTTTGAACACGTTCATAAATATAAATGATTTTTGTATCATGCAAGATGTACTTGTACCCAATGAAGGTGAAACAGAGTGACTAGGTTTATATAAAAAGGCTTTTTGAATTTTTAGGTTTTTCAGATAAAATCTTAGTTATTTGCAGTGTTTTTTCATTATATATGCAATTTCATAATATATTCCAGTGCCCTCAGGATTTTGTAAGCTGTCCTGAATTAAGTATTAACTATATCCTATAGAAAGCGACTATTGACATAATAAGAATAATTGTAAGGTACTTGCAGCACTTACTGAAACATGTATGCATTTCCGGAGCTGCACATTCCCTTGCAGTTTCCTTGGTATTATTTATGGAAGAGCATTGTCTCATGTTGAAAACACAATGTATTTTTTTTTCCTAGCGAGCCAAGCACAGGTGTGAAGTTGCCAATCAAAGTGAAGCAAACTGTCAGACGAAACATTTTAATTGTACTTTCACTTCTGACTTTACGTCTTTTTATTCTATGCAGCTCCAACAACAACAACAATTTAGGCAAACTGTTCTGAAAGATTCATCTTTAGAGTTCCCCAAGGAGACTGAGTTACTCACCTGTTCTCAGGAATGTGGTCACTGAAAGCAGGTTTATTGGTTTGCCAGTGAGGCAAAATTAAACATTTAGATGGATTTTCAACCCTACATTTGTATTTCTGGCACGAATGAAATATCACCTGAGCATGCTTCTGGGTGAGATGCGGTTTCTCTGAACTAATAAAAATTGTTGAACTTTCATTTCAATGGAAAGTGATATTTAAATAGTTATGACAAATTTTATCTCATGAAGAAGTTTATCTCCCATATAATAACAAATAATTTGTGAAATGAAATGTTTACCACTCAGAAATGCCATGAGTTTAGGCTGAATGCATTTAAAATACCTGTGAAACACAATGCAAATCAAGTTTCTTTTTTGAAAATAATTTATTATAAAAAAAAGTGTTGGCTCAGTCAGGTAGTAATCCCTTCCATAAAAAGTTAAAAGATAGTACACACCTTTAATCCCAGTATAGGCAATCTTGTGAATTTGAGGTCAGCCTGGTAACCAGGCTAGTCAGGGTGACAGTAAGGCACAATCTCAAAAGAAAAGATGACTTTTATTTGAAAAGGGAAATTTAAGTTATCTTTGTGCTGCATTTTTTTTTTGTTTTTTGATTTTTTTCCGAGACAGGGTTTCTCTGTGTAGCTTTGTGCCTTTTCTGGAACTCACTTTGTAGACCAGGCTAGCCTCGAACTCACAGAGATCTGCCTGCCTCTGTCTCCTGAGTGCTGGGATTAAAGCCTGTGCCACTACCGCCGGGCTCTTGGTGCTTCTTAGTTTTAAATTAAAGGGGGAAATATAGCATCATTTTGAATGACCTTATCCACATATATTTGTTTTATTATATGCTTGGCAATTATTTGCTTTATTTTCTACTATATTAAGTTCATACAAGATGACTCTTAATTTTATCAGTAAAATATGGGTTGCCAAAAGTATGACCACATTTTAAATCTATTTTAGAAAATATAGTTGCACTGTTTACTCCATAGTTGTTTATGTACACCAATGTCTCCAGAATAAAGTCAATCTCAAGGTGACCTTGTATTTTTTACACAGGAAAGGTTACAAACCAAAAGCAAGCAGAAGACATAGCTGTTTTACACAGACATAAAAATGAGATGACACATTAAGTCATCACTCCCATTGAGGACTGTATTGACATACTAAATTATTTTAATCTTAATTAAAAATGATTGTGCTGTGTTTGTGATTTCTTAGCCCTTAATTAGCATAAGCACTTCAAAACCCAAAGTGGCAGCATAATAATACATTCATAATTTATAGTGTAAATGGTAGCCCTAGGGAATATGCATTGCCATAATTCCCTTGTAGGTCAGCTGATGTCACATTGCTTATGAGTATGCCAATCAATTAGAAGATGAACAAGGAGAAGAACATTAGGTTTACTATATGCTTTTTGAAGTACTGTATTTTCTTGTTTGAGGGCATAGATAAAAATTACTGAATAATGGTACATTTTTTTCACATGCTTTTGTAAACTTTTTCTTTCTTCATGGCTTGTAGTGGCATGTTTTCTAATCAGTAAATCTAAGGGTGACCGACAAGTGACAGTGAATTTAGTTTAAGCGCAGAGACATAATTTCACCTAAATTTCCTAATGTGAATTGCCTCCCCCTGAGACCATCCTCATATAGTCCTTGATTGATGATCTGCATTGTTGTTCAAGATCAGTGAGGCAGATAATTTATAAAAATAGACAATATGTAAACAATATATATCCAACTTTATGAGTCTTGATAAGGAACAATTCACATTCTTGATTCATTTGGTTGAAAGTGCAACATGAAGTAGTGCAAAGGAATCCAAGGAAAAAAAGGATGTGCTAGAATTAAAGATTTGTGTCATTCTGCTTATTTCTCTAACTGAAAAAAAAATGCATCTGAGTGGTGGTGGCACACGCTTTTAATCCCAGCACTGAGGAGGGAGAGGCAGGCAGATCTCTATGAGTTTGAGGCCAGCCTGGTCTACACAGCAAGTTCCAGGACAGACTCCAAAGCTACACCGAGAAACACTATCTCAAAAGAAAACAAAGAAAAAAAACAATAATGCATGCTTGGTCTCTAATAATTTTTTTTTCATTTTTATCCTGTATACATGATTCTAATCCAGGAACTTAACGGTCATCAATAAGCAAATTGTTGATAAATTTTATGTGAAATATAATGTAACAAACATAATTTCTTTAAAATAAGAAAACAAATCTCACTTGTTTGTGTGTCTAATAAAACCATGATACCATATTTGTCTTCAATGTGTCAATAGTGCTAGATTCTTTTGAAAGTGTATACCATATGCTAATATAAATTATCATTTAGAAACTAGGCACTTGTACTGACTGATTTTGTATGTCAACTTGACACAAGCTTGAGTCATCAGAGAGGATGGAGCCTCAGTTGAGGAAATGCCTCCATGAGATTCAATTGTAAGGCATTTTCCCAACTAGAGATCAATGGGGAAGGGCTCAGTACATGGTGCATGGTGCCATCCCTGGGCTGCAGGTTGAGCAAGTCTTCAGAAGTAAGCCATTAAACAGCACCCCTCCATGGCCTCTGCATCAGCTCTTGTCTCTGGGATCCTGCTCTGCTTGAGTTCCTGTCCTGACTTCCTTCAGCGATGAAAAGCAATGTGGACATTTAAGCCAAATAAACAATTTCCTCCCCCAGTTTGCTTTTTATTCATGGTGTTTAGCTGCTGTAATAGAAACCTTCACTAAGACAGCCTGTTTTAATTCTTATTTTATCATAAATAATAAAAGAAGTGGATAATGTCAACTAATCTAAGGGATAGCTTCATTGTGTCATTAATGATTTCTAAGAAATAAATTATTCATAATTGATAATGAATTTTTTTTATTTACTTTATACTTGATGTTCATTTTAATATCTCAAGTTCCACTGGAGATTATAAATATTATTTGCCTTAAAGATGGTTTTATAGAAAAATGTAGAGGATTTTCCCCATGTGTTTATGAAATACTAATATGTAAGTTCGGAAAAAAAATCGATTTTCTAGTCATTTTTTTCCAAGTTAAAAAATTCATCTGGACATATTTCCTTTAGACTCTTAATTGGAGAATCAATGAAGAAAAAAATGCCATAACAATTCTGTTTGTAGCAGACCAGTCACCAAAAATCATTTCATTATTATTAATATAATTGATGATATAAGAAAAATCATTATGGAAACATTAATTATTATCCAATTTGCTTATAAAAGTAATTTATGGCCTAACATACTGAATCATAATAAAATTACATTTATTAAACCGTAAAATGGCCATATATATCTTGAAGTGACATTTGGTTATTAGAACATACAGCCAGAAGATGCCACAGTAAGCTGCCGAAAATGTTGTATTCAGTTCTAAAGCTCATGTCTATGTCCAGAATTATCCTACACAGGGTTGAACAGTTTGCAGAGGAGAAAGTGCCTTATCAACATGTAAACAGGAGATGAATTAAACAGCCCAGTGGTTCAGGATGAGTTCCTGCCATGCACAAGCTGCCTACTGAGCCTTTTTCCAATTTTTTTTTCTCACATTCGTTAGTTCTTTGAGAGTTTCATATGATGTGTTTTTATAATATTTGTTTTGTATTCATTTTTTTGTGTTCAAAGTATTCAAGAATAAATACTTAAGGGTGCTTGCCAAATGCATTTATTTAACCTTGTGTCTCTTCTTGGGAAATTAAGTGTTAGTGAGTTTAACTTTTCTATATCGTAAAAGGACAAGTTGTCTTAAGAATTATATCTTATTTTTTGAGACTTCTGTATTACTTACATTAAGTCCTTTTAATTTTTTTTGTAATTTTATCTTTCTTGTGATTAAGAAAAAGTGAGTCCATACAAACTTTTATTTTAGTCAAAATACAATTTGTATACAGATCTCTTATTTTGGCTAATATGAGAAAGAGTATTGACACATAACTAATGATTTATAAGTTTTGTGGGGAGATAAAAATATAATTCATCTCATCAGAATATCAATTGTTCACAGTCACATAAGTGTGAATTACTCATAGGTGTGTAGTAAAATTCAAAGCATCTTGATTTTGAGCAGATTTTGAAGATCAAATGACAGAAAACTAAATTATCTTTTCTAATCTCAACTGGTATATGGAAATTACAGTAGGTGCCCCCATATTATATCTTTATGGCAATCTATTGAAAATATAAGATTTCATTTAATGACAAATATGAATACAAATAATATATTTCATATTTATTCAATTGTAGAAGATATTAAGGATGTAAAACCAGCTTTTAAAAACTCTTTTGTCTGTAAAAGCCTCCAAAATAATTATTCATTGTTGCTTATTGAATTAGAATATTCTGTCATTAAAAAACATTGATGCACTTGATTGAGGTACAGGGAGGAGTTACTAAAGCTGTATTTTTTTAACATAAATTCTTTATTTGACTTAGAGACAAGACAGATAAAATATCTGAGAAATGAAGAATAAGTAGGAGAGCAAAAAAGAAAACAAAAAGAGGGTAAAAAGCTCAGAGACTGAACTACTTGCTGTGTACACATTAGGGGCTGAGTTTGCATCCCTTAGAACTACATAAATATGGTCAGATTAGTGCACATCTGTAATATCTGAACTGAGGGTAGGCTGGACAGATACAAGTGCATCCCTGTAGCTTTCTGGCCAGCTAGTCTAGCCAAGTTGATGGGCCTCAGGCTCCGTAGTGGTACCCACACACAATTTTCTATAGGGACATGCACAACACACACACACACACACACACACACATACACACACACACACACACACACACACACACACACACACACACACAAACATATTCAGGAAAAAATACACCACATACAGATAAACGGAATAAAGCTAAAAGAAAATTTGTTTTTTACATATTATTTCTCATGTAGAAATATATTTATGGTCCTGGGGATTGAACCCAAAACCTTTCATACACACCAGTATAAGTTCTACAACTGTTTTATATACCCAGCTAAGTATTATGTTATTAATATTTTGTTTGGCTACTAGGAAAACTCAACAACCTTGTATTAGTCTCCCTATAATATTTTCTATTTTTCACCAATTATCTACCATTCTTTATTTTTGAGTAGACATGCTTTTATATACAATCTATCCTCATTGTGTGCTATTGCATATTTGTGAAGTAATCTATTACTTAAAATTTGTCACAAAAAATTCACAAGTATTTTGGGGTCCCTTAAAATATCAACAGTGAGCTAGAACAGTGAATCATTTGGGAAGACCTTTGCTTCCCAAGCAGGAGGACCAGAATTCTGATTCCCAATACTGACATAAAAGCCATATAGACATGGCGACCCCTGTTATCCCAGAGCTTGGGAGTCAGTGACAAGGGAAAGGCTAGGAAACCTGGATAGCTAGGGAAGACAAGTGAGTGTCAGGTTCAGTGGGTCTCAGCCTCAGTAAATATATTAGAGGACAACTGCTGTGGGATGTTCTGTATGGCAAATGTGTTACTAATAAAACACTGATTGGCAGTGGCTAGGCAGGAAGTATAGGCGGGGCTAACAGAGAGAATTAAAAGAACAGGAAGGCAGAGGGAGTCACTGACTGCCAGCCGCCACCAGGACAAGCAGCTTGTAAAGATGCCAGTAAGCCACGAGCCATGTGGCAAGGTATAGATTTATAGAAATGGATTGATATAAGATATAAGGACAGTTAGCAAGAAGCCTGCCACGGCCATACAGTTTGTAAGCAATGTAAGTCTCTGTGTTTACTTGGTTGGGTCTGAGCGGCTGTGGGACTGGCAGGTGAAAGAGATTTATCCTGACTGTGTGTCAGCCTCGGAAAATATATGATAGAACAAATGAGGAAGACTCTCTCTCTCTCTCTCTCTCTCTCTCTCTCTCTCTCTCTCTCCCCCTCTTTCTCTCTTTAGACACACACACACACACACACACACACACACACACACACACACACACATTAAAAAAGTGCCCATATTTATTCAGACCACACACTTACACATACAAAAACAAATAATCAAAACAGACAAAACACCCACATGGGTAATGTGAAACAATTTGACAATCTGACTTTGAGTTCTCAACTGTTAATGTGTCTTTTTTTTCTCTTAAAAATGTATGCATTTTAATTAAAATAAAATTACACTACTTTTACCCTTCCCTTTGTGCCCTCCAACCTTTCCCAGGTCTCCTTCTCCAACCTCTCTCGTTACCTAACACTCAGTTGACAGGCTCTTTTCCTTTGATTAATGCATACACGTATGTGTATGCAGATAAATATAAATATAACCTCTCAGTTCTTTTCTGTTGCTTGTATATACAGTCAGTAATGTAAGATATGCCCTTCCTTTATCAATTGAGTGAGCAACAATCTCTATCTCTGAGGTTTTATTGTTGCTAATTTCTCTGCTAAAAAATGTCTCCCAGCATTATGTTAAACAGCTATCTAGAACTTCTACCTTTCACAAAGTTGTAACTTCTCGTATGGTTGAAAAGCATGTTAGACAAATTCTTTCATATATAACTGATATTGGCGTTAGCTTTGAGTTCTACCATAATTAGTTAGTGATGTGGTCAGAGGACCATCCTGTGAGGCCATGTAAAATGAGCTATAGTAAAATATGGGGTAAAGATGAAAATTCTATAGTAGAATGTGGGGTAAAGAGGCTGTATTTCTGAATTAATGATATTGCAAAGATTGAACAAAGTCTAGCAACTGGCCCGGATGTGAGTTTGAAAGCCATAGAAAAGTTTAGCCGAGTGACTTAGAATCAGGAAAATGTTATTTCTCCGGCAGCTAGAGATTTATTATAAATAAATACTGAATATAAATATTTTAAAGACATAGATGTTATATAAGATGGATTTTAATAGAAGCACATAAAACAAGGTCACACACCTCTAGACTGACAAAACAATTTGTGCCCTATGTTTCAAAGAAATCTTACCTTGTGTTTTGTCAAGGAGCAATGACTTAGTAAGCCTTAAATCAATGTTCATGCTGACTTACATAACTACAGTGGATATAAATTGATTATATATACTTTTCATCTACAGATTTAGTTTTTTTTTAATTTACTAAAATTTCAACATGCCATCTAAAAGGAAGTTATAATAATACCTGATATTCATATTAAGGTTCAACACGTTAAATTCTTAAAAGTTTTTTTGTGTATTAAGAAAATATGAGTTTTCCATGTTCCTGAAAATAGATTTCCATTGATTTAAAAATATCCCCACAGTGCAGATGTTGGACCAATATTGACACACACATTTATATTGAGCTTCATTTCAGGATTCATAATTCTACAATAGGACATGCTTATCAAATAAAGTTATGTTAAAGCTTATATTAAACATCTTTGATATCTTGTGTGTGTGTGTGTTTTTCCAAGTAAGCTTAAAGTTATTTGTCCCTTGCCTATCCTCCTCTTTTGACTATCCCTCCTTACCTCAGGTGAAGTCCCCTCTATGTTTGTCTGTTTCCCACTTCATATTACCCTCATTCTGCTATTTCCTTCTCAAGATCCTCCCATGACCCCACCCTCTGCCTACACACCTATGGTCCCATACTTTCCTGATTTTGTGGTAATTTCCATTTTATCTTAAGTTTTGGAGCTAGGAATTGTAAATGTGAAAGAACACAAGTCAGTTTCCTTTTTCTGGGTCTAGGTCATCTCACTCACTCTCACAAGTCCATTAATTTACATTCAAATTTAATTAT